>JAAXCT010001945.1:0-109738 GCA_012490785.1 Eragrostis nindensis
GCGGAGCGGCTCGCGCCAACCGAACCGGACGAAGATCGTCCTCGTTCTCCACGTGACAACGCGGGCAGCGTCACGCGTACGCTGAAAGCGGCACGACGGAGATGATCAAAAGCCCGGCTTCAAAAGTTCGCGTACGTATCTGCGCGGGGCCTGATGCCAGACGCGACGCGAGGAGAAGGAAGCGCCGAAGCGGGCAGCCGAGTCCCACGCCGCCCCACGGCGCGATTCCAAGTGGAAGTGGTGTTGGTGTAGATGTACATGGATGCTCACGACGCGCAGGCTGCATGGTGAGTGGTGACCTCGGCTCGGCTGGTTGTCGGGCGGCATCTGACCGTGTCTGTGTTACGTGAGGACGCAGGTCCAGCAGGGCTCTTCCGCCGGCCTTGGGACAGGAAGGGAGCAGCCGAGCATATCAGAATAGGCCATGCACTGGAGTCGCATGCCAGACAGTACTCCAAGCAGGGGCACGGCGCCGGCAGGACAGATGTGAAAACAGAGCTGCATGTTCGGCGGACGGGACAGGCGGTTGGTGATCCGCATCGGCATGGCATTGCTAGCTGCGGCACCAGATCGACGATTCTATCTGCTCCTCGGATCATGTGGTTGGTGATCCATCGGATGATGATAAACTGGTTACAAAAGGAAGATGGAGACACACGGGTCGGAGAATCCAACGCCGAGGACACGAGTAGTGAAAAGAAGGTCCTGGCATTGCGCACACCCTTCAGCACTCGCTTCCCCGCGTCACCGATGTGCGCTGTCTGCTGCCGACCACGTTGCCCGCTCACTTGCTCAGTGCTGGCTCGCCGTAGTTGCTTGAAACCAAGATCTTCTTGTGTGTTCCAGTTGACCCCAATTAATAAGCGACACAGAGATGGGGTGTATCCATGGGCAGGAGCACGAAAGCGTTTCCTTTTTTAGCTTGAATGAAACTTGAATGTCTCTCTTGAATGCGTATATGACAAAACAAAAGCAAACACTTTGTCGCTCCTTCGGGACAAGGAGAAGCATACGCACATGTTGTTGACGGTTAGACAGCATTTCACAATTGACTAGCTACATCATCACCAACAAAATCATCCTCAGGGCACTCGGTTTGTAATTCCAGGGAAACCAGCAAAGTTCTTGGGTATGATCGGCGTGTGCCTTATTATCCGTTGGGATACCCTCATAATTTCATAAACTATGCTGTGGTACAAATCCACTCTTGTATACAACAATTGGGCCGCATGAACGGATATGATACGAAAAATAGAAACTCATCGGCACAAAAGGAAAAATATAAGAGAACTATGGCCACAAAAATCATTTTGATGCTGCTTTACATCGGTAACAGGTTAAATTTGATGGATATCTTGTGGTATCAACAGCGCCTCGCGGTCCTCGCGTTGCCTGTCAATAAAAAAAACAGGTGGTCAACAAAAACTTGTACATGAAAATTGAAAATAATGTTATGGCAATATTGCAGTATTGTCTACCTTGTATTTCCGACCATGGAATGTATATTCAACAACTAATAGCTTTGGATATCCAGGACAAGGATCGTAGAAACCCATTATACCAGACTTCTTTACTCCCCTCATGAAGCTGCAGATGGCAGAGAAATATCTTATATAGTACAGTTATCTAACGGAATAAATGGAATAAATTGGGAATGGCAGATGGCAGCTGGTTGTTTTTTTAGGGGGAGAAACAAAAAGGATTACAAGAACAAGCACCTGCACAGCAAGATACATGGAATTGTAGGCCATGTAATTGATTCAGTTATAATAGTATCTTATATTAGTACAGTTATCGTAATATCTCATGTATTATACGAACTGAAATCAACCTGGTTTTAAAGCTGTATCAAGCAATCGATTCATGATCCTTCTTTTTTATATTGAGAAAAAGAAGGATCATAAATCGATTGATTGCTACCAAGTGCGAGAGCCAGAAAGATTATCAGTTTAACATATAATGTGGAGGCCAAATTTGGCTTCCTTTCATATATGCATATAGATATGGAAGGCAAAGCGACATGTCTACTATCTTAAAAATAGGAGTTGGTGGTGATGGTCAATCTGCCATCACCAATGCTCTCACTTTATTTACCCATCATTGCCACTGTACTCATATATATTGAGATAATAACACTTTTACTACTCACACTTATTTCATATCCTAAGTCCCATTCGGGATTTATATAAGTATCATGTTCATTACATAAATGCTGTACAGACATTGACTTGTAGTGCCGTGGCAACGCGCGAGCATCAGGCTAGTAAATAAAAGAAAGCCAAAACCAGATATTTTCATATCGGAAGTGCTGAAGTAGTAAGCCGAATGCTTTGAAAAGCCCTAGTCAAAACTTCCCTTAAAACTCTCATCAGCAAGCATTGACAACTGAACGGTCAAAATAATAGTTGCTGGCATAGCATGCAGAAAAGTGAAATAGAATCTGGTAAAAGTGGAGATTTTGGGGTTCAGATTATTAAATATGAAGACATGGTTGAAATATACGATTACATAACAAATAGTGCTAAATTTTACGGTTATTTCCCGGACCCACCATGACAGTTCTTGCTAAGAGCTACCCTTGGATCTTAGATTTTTTTATTTATTTAAAAAAGAAACCAACAACAAGGTAACTTGAACAACCTTGAGCTGACCTGCATCGGTAATGAGAAAGTTCAGTGGATCGTCACATCAAATACTTGTGAAGCACATCATCGTTTTCTCATCTCAAAATCACTGCTTCTCTGATTTTTTTGCAATTGATATATAGAGCCCTAGTAATTACCAATCCGTCATTCTCCAGCTGCCTGTTCTTTTACGATTGGCGACGGGTTCCAGCAACTTCTGTGCTTTTTTAGCTGCTTTCTCGGCCTCAGAGTAGCTATATAAAAAAATATTCCGTTACTTGAGAACCATTTTTAAATGAATCTTAAACAGGGAGAAAGCAATGCAGTTAGGGTATAAGAAAAGCTTTGTCCAGTACAAAAGAGAAACAATGAGGTGAATGGTCTTTCAGAAAAGTGAAAAGCCAAAGTTGCAACTGTCCGAAAAGAATTATACATGAAGGTTAGGAAAGTATAACCAATTCCTCTATGTACACAAATTAAAGACAAGCAAGAATAAAAATATACACAATAATCTCAATTTACCTGTGTGGATAAGCCTTCCCTTTATCTTTTCTAGTTCCTCTGCTTTTCCCGCTTAAGGTAGAAGGTTTTACAACATATGTCTGTTAAACAATAGGAAGCAACACACACATTTAATTATAGATGCAGAAAAAGGTGAAGTGGGATAGGAATATATATGTAGAATTATCACATATCTCAGTCAAGGAAATAACAGAAGTACATTAGGAATTATATTGAACAACAACAACAACAACAACAGAGCCTTTTTATCCCAAGCAAGTTGGGGTAGGCTAGGAATTATATTGAACCTGGAGTAGAAAATATAGTGTCGAAGGAATAGCAAATGCAGTGGTAGCAAATATTGCGTTCAAATCAGTTGAAAGCAAGACCTGCAGAATTAAGCCTTAGTCAGTGAAACTTGAAAACCAATATCAAATGGAAAATATGCTGGTAAAACATCATGTTATGTCACCAGAATCAATAACTGCAAGCGAATAGACCACTGGGGGCTTATGCCATAGTTGTAGCTATACTATCAGATAAACAAAAGTATTCTAAAACGAGGAGAGAATCCGAGGAAAAAAGCTCAACTTACTGGGATGACTAATTTTTGACCAGCACGATTTAACTCAAATCTCCAAGAGACTCCCTATACCATATATGAGAAAAAAAAAATCAGAGCACAAAATGGATAAAAATATGTGACAATCTGTCAAAGCTAGAAGAAAGAGAAAGTATCAATTATGGTGGAACTCACTAAACAACATAAATTTTCTACAAAATATAATATGAGAAGCAAAGAAGTTAAGACTAAGGCCTTAGATATTGACAATGTATCACATCATTATTGCTAAAGGTCAGATATCTTATACAACACTGCCTGTCTAAATGTCAATCAATCTTCGAAATAGCACTGATGCATTGGTACCACTACGACCTTTGCCGCATCAAATACCAAGGGAAGTTTTCTCGGATATGGTAAAGATAAGCAAAAATGCTTTGTAATCTTGTAGAAACCTAATACAAATTCAATTAGCAAACTGAGAACACATGAAACCAACGAGGCCTTAGAAACCAGCAATTCACCTGGATTCCTATATTATACATCATCCGTACAGTACTAAATTCTGATATCCGCCTCCCTCCTCCAATTTCAAAATCTAGGGCGCTGCTGCAAGAGTTCAAGAAAAAAGTATTAGAAATTACAAACTCATACAAATGCATACTCCCTCCGTTTTTAAATTGTTGGCGTCGTTGACTTTTGAGTTACATTTGACCGTTCTTCTTATTCAAAATATTAACTCAAATACAAAATTATAAGTTACGCTTCAATTTTCTTTAGTAATAAAACAATTCATAACAAGATATATAGTAATTTTAAAAATATTTTGAATAAGACGAATGGTCAATCGTAACTCAAAAGTGAACGGCGTCAACAATTTAAAAACAGAGGTAGTATTATACAGAAAGAAAATAAGTGACATCAAAACCACAAGTACCTTCCAATTCTACCAGCAATGCGACCATGGGACTTGAGGGAGAACGATGGGTATAATGAGCAGATGCACCAAAAGAATTAGTTCCAAACTGGGGAGAGAGAACAAAGGTTGTTAAAAAATGTTACATCCTCATAAGGCAAGCCTTAGAGGCTTGCTTGTTGTAAGAGGTGACAAAACTAAAACATATAGTAGCTTTTGACGGCAGAAGGCATTACAACCAAAGAACACACAAATATAGGCAAAGCCCTACAGAAAATATAGGCAATTCAGTGTATCAACAAATTTATTGTTTAGATACTCAAAGCCCAACAGAAAATATAGCCAATTCAGGGTTGAAGATGAGTACAAAATGCATATCCTTCTATCTATATAGATAATCCTGACCTTAGGTTAATTCATGTGTGTTAAAAGAAAAAAAATAGTTCATGGACGTTCGAATTTGCTTCTAAATGAAACTACCTTACTTCTCCTGCTGCAGAGCACTTTTCATCCTTCTTTTGCCATCCAACAGCAATACTAGATTCATCACCAAGGACTAGCTGTATCTGAAGGTGGTGGAAAGAGAAAGTAACACACAAGCAAACAAAATACCATTAGCTTACCTGCGCAACAAATAGATATATGAACTATCAAGTATCAACTCACACTTATTAATGGAGCTGTAAGATCACATGCATGCTAAAAAAAATAGCAGTCACTAATAACTCTGCTAAGGCCCTGTTTGTTTCCTACCCAGATTATACAATCCAGCTTATAATCTATAAGCTGAGAGAGAGCAGCATATTGGATGTGATAATCTGGCCTGTGAATGTCATTATAAAATTGAGGGAGAGCAGCTTATTGGATTATGATAATCTGGCCTGTGAATTGTTATAAGGGATTATAATGTGAGACCTGTTTGTTTCAGCTTAAGATCATAAGCTGGATTATACAATCTGGGAGGGAAACAAACAGGCTCTAAGTCACCTCACTCACTGGAGCAGAAATCAGTGAGAACTAAGGGGTTGAGCTTCAATAACATTTGACAGTTGGATAATTTCTAGCATGCAAGCAAAGCAAGCCACAATTGACAGCTCACTCTGGCATGTATCGGATAGGAATCTTATGATATCTAATTATGCGATAAATGTTGAAAGTTGGACGTAAGTGTTGAAAGTTGGGTCTCATCGTAGACATGGATCAAAATAAGGTCAGATAAGGGCTAAAGTTGAAAGTTGGGTCTCATACTAAAAGCTTGAGCATTTGTCATTAAAGTCATAGATCGTTATCATTTATATAATTATCAGTGTATTAAAGAGCTCGGTTACTCATAAAAGTATTTGAGTGCCAAGTTACTTGCACATGTTTGTTACATAGATAACACTGTATAGAGCACATGAAGAGAGCGTACGGGGGCATACATCCCAACGCAACTTTCAGTTAGTTGGCGAGTCCAGGCATTTGATAGATTGATGGATCCATCTCTCAAAGAAACAGCAAGTCCAGAAGTTGCTGTGTAGAATGTGGTGAAATGTGACTGGAAAACATAATGTTGATGAATTAATGATTTGCAACATGCAAGCAATTAACAATAGAAGAAGATAATAACGAATGGAAAATTCTCACCGAACTGTCTGCACGCCAAGAACAGAACGTAGTCCAGCTGTTGCCATAAACTCAATAGAGGAAACTGAGAAGACAACTCATGCCGCAGCACAGTGCTTGCCGCTCCAGTTCCCGAGAACCATTGACAACCAAATTCCCGCTAACCGTGACAGTATCTTGCTTGGACACTGGCAACTCAACTGCACTAGACATCCCCATTCTAGCAATTCCCAAAATCAAATAAATAAATCATGATACTGCCCATAATTATTCATAAAGAAAGTGAGGCAAAAACGAAAACATGAAAGGAAGCGGGCAATAGCCATAGCCAGCTCCCAAGCATGGTCTGATATAATTCGAAACAGATGACTTTCTAAACTTTGCAGTAACTCTGTCCTAGCAATCTAATCACCCAGTTGGCATGAGCCGAAAGTGGGATATCCTTCTGTAACTTTCCAATTACAAGGTACAAATAGTAGTTGTTGACATGAACTAGGAAAGTATTTTTACCCTGTTTACAAAACAAAAATGGAAAAGCAACACAAATGTTGGCATGTAAATATTTCACACTAAAAGTAAAATTAACATGTGAGGCCTACAACTACAAAGTACTTTACCTTCAAGAAAAAAGTACAAAGTATAAGAGTAATAAATTGCAGTACATGCTGTAGCCACATACTAAGAAAGATATTGGTCAAACATTTCGAAATTCTTAACAGCTTTCCAGTGAAGTGAATGGAGTAAAAGAGAACAAGCATATATGAAAACAGATAATACTGCATACCCTCCCATGATGCCGTCGCCATCCAAATATTGCGGTATTGAAAAATTAGCTAAGATTGAGCCAGTGGATCGAGCATGGACGAAAAGTTTCTCTTCCTCCTTACGTCGTCGCAGCCGTTCCAGCTGTTCTTTGATTTCCTCTGGTTTATTTAGCTTGGGGCCAAGTTCCAGACCAGACATTAAACCTTCCATACCATAGATGTCATAGATCTGCCTTTTGTTTTCGTCTGACAGTATCTCATATGCATCACGTATTCGTTGGAAGTTTTCAGTTGCTACATCCTTCATCTAGACAATCAAGCAACAAAATGAAGGGTCCTGGTCAGTTCAGACAAATTCATCGTTGTAAATTGCAGATGATGACTGATTCAACAGAACAGAGATTTCAAAGTGCAAGAATATAATAAATGAATTTTTATCTCTTCAAATGTAGGTGTGGAGATCCGGTGGTGCACTAGACACATTTGATACAGCTAAGAATCAGATCGCTTAACTCATAAAAACCATGTCCGCACCAAATTATAAGTACGGGGAAGTTTGAGGATTTTTATGCATGGAACAGTGTCCCAATTTCCCAAACTAACACAGCTCAACGTTGGAGCTAACACGATTTCCATTCGCCCTTGCAAATTTTGTGCACAACCTGGCAGCAAGCATCAATGCGAAGTTCTACATATTGCCGAGTCTCTCCCTGTAACCTTACTGAGTCCCTATTAAAATCCTCGAAGCAAGCAAATTGTGTTACATAAAGGGACAGTTCGTACACACTAAACAAACCTTTATCCTTCTCTATCTCTCAATGCAACCAATAAGTGGACAAACCGGTGATGCTACAAATGAAGCAAAGCGTGCCAGTGTATGCCGACCAAAGCACAATCCGAAAGTGACACGCTACTACATGGAATTCCACGAAGAGAAGAAGCTCAACGAACTCAATGTGATCACACCCCGATGCCAATTGCCGGACCACGAAAACTCTCGCCACTCTCCAGAACCAATCCAGCTCCAAACTGTGCATCATTCAGAACCCTAAGCTAGGCGGGTCAAACCGATCGAATCGCAGAGGGGCAGGTGTACCTGGAGGTCCTGGTACTTGTCCGGGTGGTAGATTTGCGCGAACTGGCGGTAGGCCCTGCGGATTTCCTCGTCGGAGGCGTCCGGCGAGAGGTGGAGGAGCGCGTAGAGCTCCCTCCCGTTCTCCGGCTCCGGCATCGACGCCATCCCGTCGTGCGGCGGCGGCTTTGCCCGGCGGCCGCGGCGGGGGTGGAAGGGACTGGGTTTTTTGGACACGAGGGTTTATGGGGAATTTCTTTTTCCTCGTTTTGGGACATGGATTTGGCTTGCTTGTGTTGCTACCTTCTGCTTCTGCGGCAAGCCTTGAATTCGTTGGATTATGTGTTCGAGAAATATTCGCTGGATCATGGCTTCCGTCTTCCTATCAAACTAGCGTAAACCATAACGGCGCCATTGGGTCGGTTGCAAATACGCGTACATGGGCCGGAGGCCCCCCTAAAAGGCAGGCCATAAGTCTGGGCCACAAAAAGGCAGGCCCAGTCTGGGTACAAAACTCAATTAAACTGGGCAGGGCACAAATAGTTGGAGGATTTAGCGACGCGGCGGTCTGGCGGGGGGGGGGGGGGGGGGGGGGGGGGGGGGGGGGGGGCAGGGCGGTGGTCGAGAGACGAGGACGATGGAGGGTGGCTGTTGGAGGAATTGTCGGACGCGTGGCGAGGCATGGGGGCGGACGCGCCGTAACCGCCCCCTTTATTATATGTATAAACTTTTTCATCTTTTATTTTTATATGTCTAGAAAACTTGTGAAAACTTTGTCAAACAACTTCTCTTCAGCATTCAAGGGGAAAATTTTATCCTAAAGTGTGAATCAAAGTACGTATCTATCTATACTTCTATCCGCACTTATTAGGGAAACAATTTTTTAAAAAGACTTTAAAAGAAAATTTTCACCAGAACCATAGGAAAAAAAATACTTAGTAGTTTGGTTGAAAAAGTTCCTACCACGAACTTTGTAATACTTAGTAGTTTGGTTGAAAAAGTTCCAACCACGAACTTTGTATCTTGATATAGATCTTAAAGGGAGTAATTCAGCACAAAATGAGCAAAATAGAAAGCACACCTTCTTCCACAAGCTCCTCCTTGTTGCAAATCGACGTGTAATTGACACCATCTGCTTCTCTTCCGATGTTTCCACCTCCATTAGATACGGATCGAGCGCAAGTAGGTGCGCAAAGGGTATGGAAGTTCTGCGCACTTGACCTGATGTGGTGAGCTTGCGACGATGACAACGACTGCTGATAGATCTCGTCGGCTCATCCACCCATTATAAAGAGAAAGGGGGAAAAATATTCTTTTGGAGGCCACGTCATGAAGAGATAAGCGTGGTGTGGAATGTGGATGGTCAACGAGCGAGAGAGCGGGGGCGTTCCATAAAAGTAGCATGATTCGTGGGGGCGTTTCCTTAAAAGAAGAATGAGTCTCACACAGCGCCCGTAAAAACATTTGAAAGGAAGGAAACATTGAGAGACACCTTGTTTTCTAATACTCCGTAAAGCGCATTATTAAGCGATCAGCCAGTCCACAAATCGCATGATCTCGTACCCGTTTCTTTATTGTGATATGCTTATATAGCAGCAATATACTTTCAAAGCTTTTTAGCTGTATGTATACATTGTCCAAGGAACCTTTCATTATATATGCACATCAAAAAATTCGTTTACTCAAATAGAAAAATACATTGATAGAAATGAAAACATTTTCTAGTTAGTTACAAGAGCGTCATGGTCACAGCAAAATAGGACTACAAACCGGTGCGATACACTCTATGAAGAAACTTGGTACCACGGGTACCTTACCTCCTGACAATTACAATTGTGGACACATGAATTTTTAGGATAGACCTGAATTTTAAACACACCCTCCTCTATGTTGCGTTCGCATGGTGCACCCTAAACCCTTTGAGGCCCCCTTTGGAATGCGGGATTTTTTCCTATTCCTGCGTTTTTCCTGTGAACAGTCAACTGATTCCTGTGAAATTCCTGTACAATTCATGTGAAAATCCTGCGTTCCAAAGGGGCCCTGAAATCCTTGTGATTGCATACACCAAACCAATCACGGCCACCGGCTACGCATCCCGCCGTCCAGTGCCCACGGCCGCACGGCCCATGGGTCCGCGACGGCGCGATAGCAGAACGATTGAGGCTCCATCACGGCGCCAACTCGCTTCACCGTCCCATCTCCGGAAGTCCGAGCCCGTGAGCCGGCTCGCCGGAGAAAGAAGCAAACTTCTACTACGGACATCACACCTCTCCGTTCCTTTGCGAAGGCTGCGTACGTACGCGCAGGCAGCGGCTGAGACGACGGACGGTTCCTTGCCGCGTCGTCCACCGCGCGCTTCGGCCGGTCCGGGGGTAATAATTCCGGGGCGGCCACTCCGCTGTTCGGTCTCGGCCGTTGCACGGGCCCATGCACGTGCAGCAGGCACTAGCTCTCTCACCGCCGCGCCGTGCTCACGCACCGACCGGAGCCATTGGCCGCGGCTCCCACCCCATGGAATGGACCGCAGCAGATCATCCCACGCGCCCGCGCGCGCGGGCTGCCGGCTCTCGATCGGCTTCCCGTTCCCGCATGTACGCGTATTTGCAACAAATCGAGTTGCCCGCATGCATGTTGCTACCGTCAGTCAGACTGCACGCTACGTTTCGTCGCAACGCTCTCGCGATGCGCACACCTCTCAGAGCTGAGCTGAGCCGCTGAAAAAAGAAAAACATCCGAGCGCGGAAGTGAGCACCAAACCCGCCCACGGCGCATCGGCAGTCGGCACGCATCCGGCACCCCACGACGCGGCAAGGAACCGTCCGACGTGACGCCACGCCACGCCGAGCAGGTCCCGATCCCAAACCAATCCTGCCACCCTGCGCCCCCACGGATTTGCTCTCTGCGCGCGCCGCTCTGCGCCCACCACCCCGGGCTGCACTCTCTGCCCCTGTGACCCTGTCCTGTGACTCCTGTCCATCTTGCTTACTCATCGGCGGCGGCGCTGAAGCGAATCCGCCTGCTGAAGTGAATCCGCCTTGCATCTCTCGCTTTCCCCCGCCACTTCCCACTACCACACTACCACTACACTCGCGCTCTCGTTTGCCAAGGCGAGAGACCGCGGCAAATGAGGCGGTTCCTCGCGCTGGCGGCACTGCTTATGCTGCGGCCGGCGCTGGCCACGGGCACGGACCCCTACGCCTTCTTCGACTGGGACGTCTCCTACGTCACCGCGGCGCCGCTCGGCGTCAAGCAGCAGGCAAGCTGGCCATTGGTCTTCTCTGTTCATCCTTTTTTTGTCCCAACGAGCCGGGGGTAACTAACTAGAGCCAAGAGATGCCGGCGCAGGTGATAGGCATCAACGGCAAGTTCCCTGGCCCCGTCGTGAACGTCACCACCAACTGGAACGTCGTCGTCAACGTGCTCAACGACCTCGACGAGCCCCTCCTCATCACCATGTGCGTGCCCATGCACACGCCACTCGGAGCACGCGCTGCTGCTCGCATTGCAGAATTCGACTTTGCACCAAGCCACCAATGTCGCGTGTCTTGAATTGGAATGCAGGAACGGGATCCAGCACGGAAGAACTGCTGGCAGGACGGGGTGCTGGGCACCAACTGCCCCATCCCGTCGGGTGGAACTGGACGTACGAGTTCCAGGTCAAGGACCAGATCGGCAGCTTCTTCTACTTCCCCTCCACCGGCCTGCAGCGCGCCGCCGGCGGCTACGGCGTCGTCGTCGTCAACAACCGCGACGTCATCGCCGTGCCCTTCGGCCGCCCGACGGCGACATCACCATCCTCATCGGCGACTGGTACAACAAGAACCACACGGTACGTAACAATTCGATTTGTGGTGCCATGCCATATACTGCCGTGAACAAGCTACTGCGTATGTACCTCACGGTTCGGTCGCGGCTCCATGCATCGATTGACTGTGGCGGGGTCGTTTTGCTCTGGAATGTGTTAGGATCTGAGGAAGATGCTGGACAGCGGGAAGGACCTCGGGATGCCGGACTGCGTGCTGATAAACGGCAAGGGGCCGTACCGGTACAACGACAGTCTTGTACCGGCCGGCATCGAGTACGAGACCTGAAATGTGCATCCGGGTATAGTTCTGAACTGATCCGTAAATTTAATTGGCTGCAAGTGGATTAGCAGGTTGCATTGCTCTTATTGACACCCTGTTTCACAGTGGTAATTTCTAGTAGCTAGAAAAGGACTGAATCTTCACTTTTACTGTATGGTGTTAAAGTATGACACTGCAGAGTTTTTCGCTGACCCTGGCCATCTAGTGCTGATGTATTCTGATTTTGTTGTTTAATTACTTCGTTTCTGTCGTATTAGTTCATCAAGTAAAACCTCATCTCGGTATTCATTTTTTATCATATCCTAGTGCACAGTTTGGTGCTATTTGCATGTTGTTCAATCGAAACTGTCCAGTAGAATTTCGATCCAGAAACAGTCGTTAGGTTTGCAGAGTGATCTCAATGTTCCTGAACGCGTCGGCAGAGAGCTGGCACTTGCTTCTTCTACGGTGCTGTAAAATACTTTCAACGTCTATTGGTCCTAGACTAGCAAACTTTTTGTTTCTCAAGAACAGCAACCCCTGCACCATTTCGCATGTCGATAATTTGTGCATGGATGGATGGATGGAACGGAGCAGGCCGGACGTACCGCATCCGGGTGCACAACGTGGGCACGTCGACGAGCCTCAACTTCCGGATCCAGGGCCACACCATGGTGCTGGTGGAGACGGAGGGCTCCTACACCTCGCAGCAGAACTACACCAACCTGGACGTCCACGTCGGCCGGTCCTACTCCTTCCTCGTCGCTAGGGACCAGAACGCCAGCTCCGACTACTACGTGGTCGCCAGCGCCCGCATGGTGGCGAACGAGTCCCAGTGGCGCCGCGTCACCGGCGTCGCCGTCCTCCGCTACTCCAGCTCCGGGGGCCCCGCGTCCGGCCCGCTGCCCGACCCGCCCCAGGACCAGAACGACAGGGCCTTCTCCATGAACCAGGCGCGGTCCGTGAGGTGGAACCTGAGCGCGGGCGCGGCGCGGCCCAACCTGCAGGGCTCGTTCCGCTACTCGTCCATCAACGTGACGCAGGCGTACCTGCTGCGGAGCGCGGCACCGGCGGCGACCGTGGTCGGCGGGGGCGGGCGGCGCCCCGCGGCGCTGAACGGGCTCTCGTTCGCGTCGCCGGAGACGCCGCTGCGGCTGGCGGACGCGTACGGGATGGAGGGCGTGTACACGCTCGACTTCCCCGAGCGGCCGCAGCCACTGGACGCGCCGCCCAGGCTCGCGCTGTCCGTCATCAACGGCACCTACCGCGTGTTCAGGGAGCTCATCTTCCAGAACAACGACACCAGGATGCAGAGCTACCACATGGACGGATACGCCTTCTTCGTCCTCGGGTAATTAACGAACATGCATGCATGTTGCCTTGATGTTCTTGACGATATTGCCTGCGGAGAAGGTTGTCCCTGTTGGATGACGACGCAGGATGGACTACGGGGAATGGACGGAGGACAGTAAGGGGCACGTACAACAAGGGCGACGGCGTCGCGCGGAGCACAATACAGGTAACAGAAAGCTCTGTCTTTGTCGAGGAAAATGTGCTGCACTGCTTTTCGTTTCAGATTTGACTCGAGAACATGAGCTTGTTTCGCGTCGTTCAAGGTCTACCCGGGCGCGTGGGCGGCGGTGCTGGTGTCCCTGGACAACGTCGGCATCTGGAACGTGCGGTCCGAGAACCTGGACTCGTGGTACCTCGGCAGGAGGTTTACGTCAGGGTCGTCAACCCAGAGGACACCAGAGATGGCCATCCCCGACAACGCCCTCTACTGCGGCCAGCTCCACAAGTACCAGAAGTACGGTTCGCAGATTCTTCATCAGCTCATCGTGTACTTTTTTCGCATAGATCAAGGTTAGATGGCGCCTTCATTGTTTCTCCTACTAATTTCTTTCAGTGAACAGATTCCGCGCCACAATTCATCCGCCGCTGCGGCGCGCTCGTCGTCCGTGATATGCATATACCGCGTGGTTGCGGCGGCGATGCTTTTGCTCGAAGCAGTCTTGTTTGTGTCGACGCTAAGTTGTTTTTTTGCCTATGGTAATTCGTTTTTGCTCTCACTGTGGGTCGTTTTTAGGAAGGCTCTATTGTTTACCTCTGGCCACTGTTGCCGCAGCTGATGCTTCATTAGTTCATGCTAGTGTCATTGTTGTTACTACTGCGGCCTAGATTAACTTTCTTGTGTTCATCTGGCATCAGTTTTGTTCAGCTCTACTAGCAACTGGCAAGTCCATCAACGCATGTTCACACAGTATTGCAGCGTAGTAGCAATCACACATTCACATTCACATGCCTTCTGCCTACAGTTCGTGACCACATACTACTGTTTACTGCGTCCTTGGCACGGCCAAGAATTATAACCGCGGCACATGCAGACGCTGGGACGGTGGCTCTGAAGAATTTGGGGTCCCAATAGCAGCGTTGCTGTATTTATCGTCTCCCTTTCTCCGGTCTGAGATTATACCGCCGGCGCCTTTGCTTTCTGTGCCCGCTGCTGCACCTGCACATGCTCGTCGACGCAGCAATTTGACCGGACGGGCGGACCCGGTTTTGACGGCACCAGGCCACCACTCGTCTGCGCCCGCAGTCAGACACTAGAGACCACAGTGGTGACTCTGTTTGCAAAACTTTCCCCATTTCGTTGCAAACTGCTGACTTGTGATTTCCCTTTCTGGTAGTATAACGTTTTGATAAAAACAAAATGAGTAAAGTGCACAGTAGGTTCTCAAACTTGTCATGGGGTATCATATGAGTCCATGAACTCTAAAAATGCATATTCAGGTCCCTAAACATGTTAAATTGTGTCATCTAGGAGAGGGGTAGTTATATAGAGCCACATTAGCTACAAGAGGGGTAGTTTCGGAATGTTGGACCTAAATGACACACTTTAGCAAGTTTAAGAACTCAAACATGCATTTTGAGAGTCCGAGGACCTAGATGACACTCGTGATAAGTTTAAGGATCGCCCGTATATTTTACTCAAAAAAATCCAATGGTGGAAGGCAGGTTGGTTGACATGTGAACTGGGCATGGAGCCGTAGAAGACGGGCTTCATCCTTCAAAATGATAGCGCCGTCAGTTCATCTTTTTAATTAGTTTTTGGGAAAAAAAAAGCGCCGTCAGTTCATCCCTTTTAGTTAAGTGAGGAAACGAAATAAACAGGTCCCTGATGATTGATGAACATCCTGAACGGCAGCAATCGTATGACACGAAGTGTTAATTGCATGCCTCTTGTGGTTACAGGTTACGAGCCAGAATTAGGTGCATTTAGTTTTTACTCAATTTCTATTTCGTCCTTGGTACAAGCAGCAGTGTCCTCTCATCGTTCTCCCCTGCTAGTCTTCCTGCGGTCTGAAGACCGCGTCGGCCGCCCTGCTGCCGGTGCTGCGCCGGCGCACGCATGGTAGATCAGTGATGCTCTCAGTAGTCAGTCTTCATCTGTCGTTTAACTAGTTTGCCTGTTCCGGGTTATTTGCGTCTAAATACAGTACTGAGTTAAATACAGTAGTCTAAATACAGTACTGAGTTAAATACTGAGTTAAATACAGTAGTCTAAATACAGTAGCATTCACCTGCACATATACTGAGTTAAATACAGTACTTTTTTCTTTCGAAAAAAAAGACAGTACTTTTTTTCTTCTTTCACTAAAGCAAGCGCAAGCTCAAATGTGTCTGAATACGCCACAGATTTAGTTATAGTAGAAATGGCTGCCGGAGCAAAAATGCAAAATGCGTTCACAGTCCATTTGCAAGGCCCACTGGGTGCACGCAGACGCAGTCCGTGAAGCTATGAGGCCAATTGGTCGTTGGGTTTGGTCCGTATGTACAAGCGGAGTGATCATGAGATATACTCCGTAAAACAGGAACTTCGGACAATTGCACACAAGTTTTCTCTAAGAGAAGCCAATACGTGAAAACTCTTAATTAACGATTCAAAAAGGACATATTTAGATAATCTTGTTGTTCGCCCTTAAATCTACTTCGAGCTTCCATCTCCAGTCCCGTTTTCTGCTAGTAAGAGTTTTTTCTATCACCACAGAAAGAATAAGAACATTTCCAAAAAAAAAAAAGAAATTAAGAAATCACTCTCTCCCATCTGCAGACATCCCCAAGTCAAAGGGTTGGTTTTATCCAGAGCCTACCAAGTGCAACGGTCAGTCCTATCCTTGCATCTTTAAGTATGGCCATCACTAAACATTACTAAATTAACTGAAGCATAAAGCAACCCACCAAGTACTAAAAAAAGCCATACGCAAACACAAAAAGTAAGTGGCTGTGCATATCTGATCTACCACTACCAAACAATGATTGATTTTCACAGGTGTGGAGCGTGATGACGCCAACCACGCACTACCCCCAGCAGGATCACGCCTTTGGTGCTCAATCGGTTTCTGGGTTATGCACCGAGACAGGGTGATTGGCGCAACTGGATGGGGTTTGGAAAGGGAAATATACTCTCCATTTGCAAGCCAGGACAATTAGGCTAAGAATCTTCCCTGCTGATGAGAAAGATGCGACACCTATGCTTGTGTCATCTTGCGCTAACATAATCTTCAAGAATCAAGGGCTCAAAGAAGAAACTGAAACAGAAGAAAGAAAACATATAATTTTATTTTTTGAAACCGGCCTGTTAAGATCAGCTACAACAAGGACATCTTAAGAACCGCTACCAGTGATTTTTTAAGAACAAGTTATACAATGTACTTTGTGCAAGTTGATCGGGTTTTTTTTTGCGAAACAAAAATTTCATTAATATTTAGCATAGTGCATCCTTTGATTACAAAAGCATCACATTCAACGCCAACTCCATTGATAGGACAAGAAACCTTGAAAAAGCCGCAAATTTCATCATATAGGATCACCATCCCATACGAATATGCCACGGACGAAAACTCCGATCTGAACGAATACGGCCATCTCACCATCCATCACCGCCATCCTTATCGGGTGAAAGCTGAAAACTATCCCTTTGTGCAAGTTAATCATTTCGTAGTGGGAAAAGGAGTGTGGATTTTGAGTAATAATGCTCCTGAGTTGCTGGGATCGCAGAATAAATAGACATCCGGTGACTACAAAAGAAAAAAAGAGTGACGCTATACACACAACTGCCGTACACCGAATGCAAAATATATATTTCTATAATCTAATTGCCTTCATTGTTTCGTTATGTAACAGATGAGTTGTTTCGTGATGTAAAATAGCATATCAAAATATCTTTGTATTTTCTAATCCATTCATCAAAATCTATCTACTTTCTTAAATTTTGTCAGGAACGTTAATTGTTTATAGGCTGTGTTTTTCTATTGATTTTTTTCTTATTTTTTACCTCAAAATTCAGATGGAAATATTTCAAATTTCATATGATTTTTATTTTGAATTTCAATGTGTTAGAAAGAGTTTGATATGAATTCATGCATTTTATTTTAATTTTTAATCTGAATGTAGCTATTTATATATTAACAATGGTAAAGGTGGGTAATTTTAGAAGATATGTAAGGGGAACTTTAGACTAGTTTTTGTACAACGGCAGATGTGGCAATTGAATCATGTTAGATTCAACGGCTATCATCAACAATGTCTCGTTCACTAGATGTTTTATGTTATTATGACAATATATATTTTCTACGATTAATGCAGAGTGTTTAAAAGGGGCAGTTAATGAGTATAAGATGAAATGTTGGGACAAAAATACAATGACCGAATAAAGAAAGTAGATATATGAATCACAGCGCGAAAGAGGAGACTCTCATTGCTCGAATATGAAAGAATGATCAAAGTATTTTGTCAGCGAGAAGGGCATGTGCCCCTATCGCTACCACCCAATTGGTAAAATTGTCCTATACACACAAAAGATTTTCATATAGTACTCCTAACATATGCAACAACATGCATTCAACCGTTATGTTATATCCTAGTTTGAGTTTATGTTTTGTTTCTTCATATTAACATATTTGATCACACAACCACTGCTATGTGCAGGTCGCATAAATAGCTCGTACGATCCAGACACAGGAAACGTTTTATTTTTACCAAACTAAAGATGGGGACGATGAACATTTCTTCCATAAGTGCATCATAAGTTTTCACATAAACGGTTCATATGGAATAAAGAAACAACTAGATCGAGACAGGAGGACACGTGACATATAAAAACACTTTGACAAGCTACCGCAGTAGGTTACTTCGCCGCGGGCAAATAAAAGGACGCGGCTACAGCGCGTCCGGTCGCGCGGTAAGCGAGCGCGCGTCCTCTCTCTCTAACCTCCACGTGTCCGACATCTCCATTCATCAAATCATAAATCAACACGTGTCTTTGTTCGGCAGAGAAAAGAGTAGCCCGCGCGTAAAAGCCAGAACGTCGCTTTCAGCTGACATCATCGCATTAATTACTCAATCTCAAAACTTTAAAATACTATATCTCTTACATACGATTTGCGTTTTCAATCCGTTTTCACCATTGTGCTCTACGTGAGGAAACGAACAAAACTAGATCCCACTTGCATATATTCTAAATTTTTTTACATGCACTATAATATCGTAAATGTTACTATTATATTTATAACATAAGTTGCTACATTGTAAATATGAAAAACCTATAGCAACTTGTGTGATAAGGATTGTAACAACTTTTGTTATGGACGTACAACTAAGTTAAAAGTTATAACAAGTCTAAGAGGTAACAACTTTTGTTAGTACGTAATAGTAACTTGTGTAGATATGAGTGTATTAAATTATATATGAACTTATATACACATAAATTGTTATCATAAAAAATATTGTTACACAATATACAACATAAGTTAGCATTAGGTACTAGGTTAAATATGTCACACCATATAATACATTAGTTTCCATCGCAATAAGTTGAAATATTTGTTATATGGTAGACCATGTAGATTGCGTTGTTATAAAAATATGAAACTAAGCTTGCTACCGATTTAATCCATGTCATAGTAAATTTCAACATAAATCACTACAGCTTGTTATAATTATATAATACAAGTAGCAGTTTGCTCATAACGATAATGTAGCTCGTTTTGATGAAATAGCATGCAGTAGTAATTTGTGTTATATACTTAGTAGTAACTTATGTTATCAAAAAAAAAATTTAAAATATATGAAAGTGGGATCTAATTTTGTTCGTCTCATTGTGTAGAGCACAATGGTGAAAACGGAATCGAAAAACGTAAATCGTATGTAAGAGATATAGTATTTTAAAGTTCTAATGTGAACAATAAATGCGCTGACATCATGTATAGTAATGCATGCAGTGAGTGGAGGTGAGCGCGTCCGATCGCGCGTTAGACTTATCGCAAATAAAAAGGATGCTACGGTACAAGGTCAGAAAGAGCTACAATCATAATGGTGACTTGTAACCCTCTGCGTGAGTCGCTTTCTTCGACTAACAACCGGAAAGGCTCCCTCGCAATCCCTGCCCGTGACAGTTGAACTCTTGCAAACACAAGGCAACAAAACCATCCACTTCGAACCAGGCAAGATAGCGGAACTGCCGCGGTAGTCTCCAAGCGTTCGATCTGGTAGAGGATGACACATGGGGGCTACGTCGTAGGCACGCTAGGTGCTCTGCAGCAGCGATGCCCTGGCCACTGCGTGGTGCGTGCTACTACAGCTCACTCCGATGCAGCAGCTGATCACCTTTTTTATTAAGATTATTATTAGAAGAAGAGGCGGATCAGTCAACGGATCCCGTTGGAACATGGAAGCAGTGTGTGCCAGCAGTTCAAGTGTTTTCACCAAAGATTCACATCACCTTTTCCACTTTAGAATCGTATGGATTGCAGCTATTACTCCACATTACGTTTCAAAAAAAATAATTCTACAGTAATTTGAGTAGGCATGAATCAAACCTTCGAAACTTGCAGGGACTGCTAAGTTCAGAAACATTCCAAACCTCGGCTCAGAAATGTTTTTGTTTCAGTGAGTCTGCACTTCACATTAATCTCGCGACGACCCTCTGGCCTCTTCACGAGCGTAGAAGCATCTTTTGCACCGAACACCCACCCTTCCTCCACGCAGAAAAAAATTCTCCAACTCTTCCGTCCACCGCCGCCCCCTTCTTCCGGACGGAGACAGCCTTGCTGCTTTTGCTCTCGCCTCCCTTCCCCATCCATCCCATCCATCCCAATTCCCAGATCCCCCCACTACTCCACCGAGTCTTCTTCCACCTCCGCGCCACCCCACCGCCCAGGCTCCCACTCATCCACCACTCTCCATCTCCCACCCCCTCCGCTCTCCCGCAATTCGCATCGGCGGCACTACCACCCCACCCGGCGGAGGAGGCGAGAGCGGGCCAGGCGCCCGGCGGTGGGCGCAGCCATGCTACACAAGTTCGCGCTCGCGTTCAAGACCAAGACCATCGAGTTCTTCGCCGAGGAGGAGGAGGACGAGGACGCCGACGGCTTCGCGCCTTCTCCGGCGGCCGCGGATGGGGTCCTCGCCGGCCAGCGGGTCGTCGTGCTCAAGCCGGACCCGCTGCTGCTGAACCCTAACCCTAGCGCCGGCGGGGAGGCGGCGGTGTCCGGGGAGGAGGCGGCCGTGGCGGCGGCGCTCGCGACGGTGTCGTCGTTCCAGGCGGCGTACCTGCACCTCCAGGCCGCGCACGCGCCGTTCCTGCCGGAGGCGGCCGCGGCCGCGGACGCCGCCGCGGTGTCGCACCTCCGCCGGCTGTCCGAGCTCAAGCGGCTCGCGAGGGGCGACCCGGGGCCCGAAGGGAGTTCCTCCTCGCTCACGGAGCACCTCGAGGCCCAGGTGCGCGAGAACCAGGCGCTGCTGCGCTCCTTCGACGCCGTGGTGAACCGCCTCCAGGCCGCGCTCGACGCCAAGGACGCCGCGGCCGCGGCCCTGAGGCGGGAGAACGAAGCGCTCGAGGACGGCAACGCGCGGCTCGCGGCTCGCCTAGACCGCGCGCTGGCCCCGCCGCCGGCGGGCCCCGGGTGCGGCGGCGAGGACGCCGTCGGCGCCTTGCTGTCCGCGGGCGTCTTCGACTCCGTCCTCCGCGACGCGCTCCGCGTCGCCCATCGATTCGCCCGCGCGCTGGCTGAGGTGCTCCGTTGCGCGGGGTGGGACCTGGCCGCGGCTGCAGCGGCTGCCTACCCCGGCGTGTCTTACTCAAAGTCCGGGCACTGCCGGTACGCCCTCCTCTCGCGGGTCTGCCTCGCCATGTTTGATGGCTTCGACTCCTATAAATTTGACAGCGCAGCTGAGTCTGACACACTTGAAGGAATTGAGCTGGCAATCCGTCGGAATGAGTCGTTGCAGCAATTCATCGAGCACTCTGATGCAGACCCTATGGAGCTCATGAATTCAAGCCCTGACTGCGAATTTGCCCAATTTTGTGACCGGAAGTACAAGCAGCTCATTCATCCTGGCATGAGTCCTCCCTCTTTGGGAATTCAGATTGTGGGACATTACCGGTGATGGGTGCAGCTGGCCCACTCTACGAGCTGTTTGTTGCAATGGCAAGCTCAATATGGACACTCCACAGGTTAGCCTGGGCGTATGATCCAGCAGTCGGCATATTCCAGGTCGGCCGGGGAACGGAGTACTCGTCGGTGTACATGGAGAACATTGTCCGGTCGAAAGGTTTTTCAGTGAGCAGGGAGCTTGGGAAGCCAGCGCGACCGAAGGTCGGGTTCACTGTGTGCCAGGATTTCGGCTCGGCGGGACGGTGATCCAATGTAGGGTGTACCTAGATTGTGGGAAGAGAGAAGAAGGCATTATAGATTCAATTTGAAGCGAAATGAAACAATATAGTCAAAAATAAACTGTACATTTTGGAACAAAAGGAGCTTGTGTAAAGGAGATCAAGAACAGTGTGGGGAAATAATCTCGCAGGATCAAAGTTGCTGCTCAATGATGAGTATAAAGAAAGCTATTTATCTTTTTGTTTTAGATTTTGTTTGTATGAAAGTGAGTGTTTGTAGTGTTGTACAAAGGTCATCAGATTCAGAGAGCTTTGCGTCCTAACATTGTCGAAGAGTTATTATCTGATCTTCGGTAACTTATTGGTCTGTAATTTGATTCGATCTGTAAATGTATATTTATGGAGCCGTGCCCATCAGCCTCTTGCATAATGTTCAGCACTTTAAATCAGAAACTGCATTTTGTCACTGTGAAATGGTACCTTTGCTGTTGTTCCCAGGTCGTTCATCTGTCAGCTGGTTGGTTGTTTCAAAACAAACTCTGCACAACCTTTTCTGTCGTTCCACATTGCTGCTTGGATCTGGGGCGTTCGTTGCACCCCACTTTAAAGTTTAGACCGGTCACATCAAAGAGAATCTTACTATTTAAGAATATTTTTATTCATTTAATGACAAAACTATGTCACGACCCCCCTCTAAATCACGAGACGAATCTAATGAGCCTAATTAATCTATGTTTTGCTACAGTGATGCTACAGTAACTATCTTCTAATCGCACCTTACTTACCCTTATTAGATTCGTCTCGTGAATTCAAACGGAGTCCTGAAATTAGTTTGTAATTAAACTTTATTTGTAATTACAATATTCGTTACAAAAACCCTCTAAAGTTTAGACCCCATGCAACTAATCACTGCCGTTACATCAATGTATTCCTTTCGCAGATCATCCGCTGAATGTCTGCCAACCCATTCCGAATAGTAGTAGTACCAGATCAGTCAGGCGGCACGCACAATGAGCATTCAGCCAGGCGATCCACACTTTCCTTCCACCCCCAACAAAGACTTGGGTCCCGGATTTCGTTTCAGTCTCCTTTGCTGTATCGTCTCGCTTTTCCTCGCTGAAATTTTCTTCATTCAATAGCATCGTACACTCATCTAATTTTCGTCGCCGATCTCCATTCCATTGAAAAGGTTCGTGCTCGCGCAGCTACTTGGCATTGATTCCTAGTAGCGCCCGTCCCTGACTCTGCCCAGCTGTCCAGGGCTCCCACAATCTGTGTCGCCGAGCCCACATGGGCCATGGCCAGTGAATTCGCGGGTTTCGGCTGACCAAAACTGCTGGCTGCAGCTTGTTACCAAAACATCACGTGCTCCAATCTAGCGGTAGAATCGTTCGACACATGTGCTGAACATTGATCTCTTCTGCGACGTCTTCAGAGTCCATAAGTTGTAGGCGCCGGGTAATTTTCTGATTCCTTGGTGAAAATCGATCAGTTTCCTGAAGAATTCCTGGGTGCGTTCGGCTGGCTGCTTTTGCAGCCGGCTGCAGCAGCAGCTACAGTGTCTGTAGTTATTTCTCTTGCAGCAGCTACAGTGTTCGCAGTTATTTCTCCTGCAGCAGCTACAGTAAACAGCCGCAGCAACAGCCAAACGAACAGGCTGCCTGCATTCAGGAAGGCAATGTCAGTTTCTCTGTCGATGCGTAAGAAGAAGCGTACTCCTAGCTTTTCTTTTTTTTGAGACGTACTCCTAGCTGGCAGTCTGAACAGGGTGGGGGCTGCAATGTTCGTTGCTTCTACTCTAGTCCAGCAGGCCGGCCGGGCACTGCAAACTCTTTGATGCTTTCTCTGTCCGTGTGCCGAGCCTTTTCGGGTTTTGACCTCGCAATAGGAAATGGAAGCCGGATTCCTGTCGTGCTCCCTTCGCGGCTTGCAGCGCGGCGCGACCTGTGGCGCGCGCGTGCCGGTTATTCCTTGAGTTCACTTTACTCCCGTGCGTTCTTGCCGCTGAACGCGAGCATATTTTTGTTGGTCGCCTGCCGCCGGGCAGGGTTTCTCCATCATGCTGCCGCTGGGAGGATTTGCGAGTTAGCAATAATAAACGAGCTCCGACAGCCGAGCCTGATGAAAAGGAGAGAGACAGTGTGATGGTTTTTGCTGCTGCTTTGCGTTCAGCACGAGCGGAGCGCTGCTTCAACGAAGTTAGGAATACAGGACCACCGACGAGTGGGAGATTTTCTTTGTGGAGGCCGTCCTTTCTGGGATCTACGCCACGTTGAGTTCTTCCGTTAGACGCCAGCCTCGACGAGATCATGGACGATGATTTGTTTTTGCATTCAGCGCGCGGTGAGACAGGAACAGCTTGAGATTTTTTGCTGGCGTTGTCTGGACCCCGGATCGGAAGCTAATGCTACTCGCCTACCCCTAGTAGCAGTAGCATGTCGTACTTCCTCTTGTGAAGCGCGGTTTACTAACAGTAGATCCCCGATTCTCACTCGTTGGATTGCATCAGTACAGATTCTACAGTAGTCTACAGAGCACTAGCCCATGTCCATTTCCAGCATCCGATCTAGCAGTTTGGGCCATGGACAGTTTTGAGGTACGATGATTGGGCCATGGCGACCATTTCGCATAAAAAGAAGGTGCGGGAGGCCCAAGTATGAGTTGAGCAAGAAGGCCTGCCCACCGAGCGTGGCCGACATTGTAGGATTTTCCTATAGTATGTAGCAATCTGTAGATGTTTGAAATTCGTGCTACTTGAATCGGAGGGCCCGGACTCGTCTCCTCCCCCGCTCCTGCTCCCCGCCAAAGCCAACCGCGCCGCCGCTCCCCGCCCCTGCTCCCGTCGCGCCGCCGCTCTCGCCCCTGCTTCCGGCCACGCCGCGCCCGGCCCCTGCTTTCGGCCGCGCCCTGCCTCTCCACCGCGCCTCGCCGCGCCGCCGCTGTGCCCCGTCCTGCTCTCGCGGCGTGAGGAAGAAGACACAGAATCTCGTCATGGGCCATGGGCCGATCTACACGTTGCATCCTGTCGATCGATCTGGATATAGGTGTGATGAGTCAACATGAGAAAGTGATGAGTCATTAGAGAAAAATAATGAGTCAACATGAACAGAGAATGAGTCAACAATAAGGTGTGATGAGTCAACAACATGGTATGATGAGTCACCAAATCCTGAAATGAAAGTTGCCAAATAAGAAAAAAAGCCTCAACATATATAGAAAGTGACAGAAAGAAAGCTAACTTACAATGACCGCTCTATAGTTGTCCGCCCGACGCGGGCGTATTACCATCCCAAATCATCCACCTACCCCGAGAAGGGGATTGGAAATGGAGACTGAAAATGGAAAGCGTCGAGAAGGACGATTGGAAGTGGAGTGCGGGGAGACAGGAGCAGAGGGACGATGATGCAGACTTTCTTGGCTGGACTGCTTTTGGGAAAGAAAAATAAGGCGCAACTGCTGGGATTTGAACCTGGGAATGTTGGTAGTAAGTGATAAACCCTGCCGCTAACGGCTAGAGCACGTGGAATTGTATGGTTAATTCACTGGTATAAGAGGACATAGGAAGAACGCAGATCATTGAGTTGAAATCAATTGGAATTCAATTCAACTTTAATTCGACATGAACCCAATTAATATTGATGCGAGACAAATGATAAAAAATGTGGAAACACAAAATACGAAATTGCTTTACATCCTACACTGACGGCGTGATGCCATCCCTCGTTTCTGGCCCATGGGTCAACGCGACTAGTAAAAAAAATGAAACGTTTCTAAACTTGTCTCGCCGTGTCATTTGGGTCTCCGTACTTTCTAAATGCAGATAAATAGTCCCTAAACTTGTCTTGTTGTGTCACTTTAGTCTATATACTTTCGAAAGCATACTAATGATCCTTAAACTTGTCCCGCCGTGTCATTTTGATCAAATGGAATCTCAACTCACTACGAGTATTGACATGGCAAGCCAAAAAAGATCTGACATGGAAATGCAAGATCTTGGCCAAACTTTTGCCTCCTCTTTTATTTCGGCCAGCCACACTACCCTCAACTTTAGAGACCATTAGTTCAAGACCTGATTGGACCAAAATGACAAAGAAAGACAAGTTTAATGACCCTTAGTCTGTTTTCAAAAGTACATAGACCAAAGTAACACAACACGGCATGTTTAGAGACCATTAGTCTGTATTTGAAAGTATAAAGATCCAAATGACACAGCAAGCCAGTTTAGAGACAAGACAAGTTTAGAGACCGGTCATGCACTTCACTCATATTCCAGTTTTGCTTTTACAGAGGCAGTTTTACTTCCAATGATATGGATGGCAAGCCCTCCGACCGCTCAGCATGTAATGCGGAGCACTAACAAAGAAACCATTATGAGGGTGCCTTTATTATACTACTCCTTTCATTCCAAAATGTAAGCATTTGTTGACTTTTGAGCATTACGTTTGACCGCTAAACAAATAAGTCATGCTTAAAGTATATCTCGTGATAAAACAAATTGTGACAAAATAAATAATATTTTCATAAATTTTTTTGAATAAGACGAATGGTCAACATGATATTTAAAAGTCAACAAATATTTACATTTTGAACGAAGGTGGTACTTAATAACAATTTACATATTTCCTGATGGCAGATTGCTGCCGCCTTTGGAGCTGGAGGGCCTCATTGCATCTCTCTCAATTATAATGTTTCTGTAGACCAGTAACGCCTTCAGGGTCAAAAGGTAAAGGCAAAATTGTCTGTAGCACACTGACAAAGTGTGGCTTCGTCTATAACACACCGACAATATCGTTTTTGTCTGAGACACACTACAATTTGATGGTTATTGTCTGGAACACACCGCAGTCATTAAAAAACTATATTCGGCTTAGACAGGAGAGATAAACTTCTGTAAATGACTTGGGTGCCCCGCACTGTTCATCTTCTTCCCTTGAATTGAAGGGATCTTGTTAATTCTAAACGAATGTCACATCACAGTTCAGACGACACACACCAGCTAACAATATCACCTCCAAATGCCGATTTCTGCTTTGTTTTACTCAAGAAACAAACAAGCCTATTTGCCTCTGGATCCAGCAGCTCCATCAACACAACTACTCACCACTAACCAACAACAAATAAATCAATCCACTAACCAACAACAAAGAAATCAATCCAGGTTGGGCACGCATGCGAGCGGGTTGCGGAGCAGCGAGCTGGGCACGCGGCCGCTCGGCGAGGTGCGAGCGGAGGCCGTGCTGGCCGCGTGGCGGCTGGATTGCCATCTTGCCGAGCGAAGTGCGCGGCAGGGGAAGCCTCCGAGGCAGCACCGAGCACCGAGTCCCAGCGCCGCCCTCCCAGCCGGGAGCATCGAGCACCAAGGCCAGGCCTCTTCCTCCCAGCCGCGCCGCCGCGGCTCCTTCCTCCAAGTAGCGCCGCCCCCTCCTCGCAGCAGCGCCGCCAGGCCCCTTCCCAGACGCGCCGCCCCCGGTCTCCTCTTCCACGACGCGCTACGTCCCAGGGCGATGCTCCTCCATGGCCGGGCTAGGGTAGGGTTGGAGGATTCGGGCTCGGTAGAGAGAGAGTGGTCGGGAGAGAGAGAGCCTGTGGAGAGAAAGAGAGGAACGGGTTCGATCAACAATCTCGCAAACGAGTGCTGGGCGGGTGTGCGACGCTGGGCAGGAGGAGCAGAGCAGAGGAAGAGGAACGGTTGAGGGGCATAAAAGTAATTTCTCTCACCTCAACCTGAAAATTACTATTTTAATCGTCGAAGTGTGTCGCAGACGATAGCCACTGAATTGTAGTGTGTCTCAGATAAAAACGATTTTTTCAATGTGTTGTAGACGAAGCCACACTTTGTCAGTGTGTTTCAGACAATTTTGCCAAAGGTAAAACGGCGCCATTGAGAGGGTAAATCCAATAGCCAACACCACTCGTACATTCTTGAAAGCCATGAATACAAGAACTGTATATACAGCTCCTAGCATCACCATCACAATGCTCTGCACACAGAAAAGCCGATAATAAGAGCTACATCGCTTCAAAATATAAGCACTATATGCAGTCATGTTCCTAAATTAATTTGCTTGTAAATATAAGACGTATATACAACACTTACATCCTTTGACCTCATTATCATTATTAATCTTACCAAGATGAATTGAGTCATTATTCACAAGATTAAAATCACCAGACAAACTCTCCCTACTTCTTATATTGGTTGATATTATACCCTAAACATTAGGCAAATCAATATAAAGAGGTGGATCTGTGAATTACCTCCAAAATAAATAGCTACATAATTTTAGATAACAAATTACTACTAAATACTAACAGAGAATACTATCATCTGTTAAGGTCCTTAAGGAAATATGCGACTCTAGCCAAATAAAATAAAATAAATAAAAGAGGTCGCAGACTCGCAGTGGATCTGCCCGTAAAACTTACAGTGATTCCGGTGATCAAACTGACCCTGGCCTGATTCCTTAAGGGAATTGCTACATCTGGTTGCGTCTGCGCCCCAGCATCTTTTATTTCCTCGCCTTTTTCAAGATCGGCGAACCGGGTGGGTTGCTCCACCCCTTCACACACAACGGGCTTGGTCGACTTCATCCTTATTCTGCGAAGAAATCACAGCACACGAGCAGCCGTCGCTCGATGCCCCTTCTTATTAACCCCGCTACAGGCTACAGCCGGGCGTCGCCCACCCCCGGCAAGTTCAGATCTGTTCTGGTGGGGGAGAACAGATTACTCGTTTGAAGATATATTTATACAAAGGCGTTCTCCAGGCGGCGCCCGATGGCACAGGAGGAATACAACCCGATTAGGGTTCAGAAACCGAATCGGCGGAGAAGCTGAGTTCGGTCTGCGTCAAGTCCAGATCGCTCTCATCACAGATGCGCTAGTTACACGGGCACGTACAGTAGTATCCCGGCCAAGCGCTTCCTCGTTCCGACGGACCTGCAAGTTTCCCCCAAAAACGCTGGGAGCGAGCTCCATCTATCCATCCATATGCATGGTAGCCCATGCCAACTATCGCAGCTACGCACAAAATAGAGAGAGAGAGACAGAGAGAGAGAGAGAGAAAGGAGGTGCATGCTGCACTGCCGACCACTGGCCGGCCGGATACAAACATGGCAATCCAGATGCCACCGCCGTGCCCCTTCCCCCGGCACTTTCCGCTGTTTGCAAAATTCCGTCGTCAAACCAAACAGCGCCCCCTGGTGCCCCGCCCCGGAGCAGAGCAGCACACGCCCAAAAGCGGCGCGGCACGCACAACCGGGAAAACGCACCGCACTGTTAAAGCTCCGCCGCGCCGGCCTGCCTCATCTGCCTGCCGCCGCTTTGGGCGCCAACTTTAACGGTCCAATCGCGCGCGCATGTACGCACAGCCTCGCACGCCGCTCGGCCGCTCATCCACCCTGCCGGGCTACGTGTTGCATATCATTGGCGCGCGCGGCCGCATGTATCCATTCCATTCACGTCCACCGCCGGCAACGAACAAATTAACCCACTCGCGAATCGCGAGAAAACACGGCTCGATCAGATAGAGCTAATTAAGCCGCTCGCAAGCAGGATGTGCACAGGTGACCTGCTGCTATGCACAGTGATGAGGCGCGTGCATAGATCTATTCGTAGTCCAGAGGGGAAAGAGACAAGGAAAACAGTCGGGAGCTAGCCGTGATGCTTGCTGCTGCTCATGCACAGGGGAGGTGCAGGGCGTTTGAATTCCAACAAGAACAGCAGCAAGCGCAAGCAAACAAAGGCGCAAAGACCGGCGGTCTTTGGACAGGAGGGAGAGGCCTCCAGAGTCCAGACGACGATGCGATGCGAGCCCGTGGCTGCTGTCTGGCCTCCCTTTGCTCGACAGGGACCGAAGAAGAAGAGCCGAAAAACGAACAAAAAGGAAAAAAATAAATTAGCTCTGGTACTACTAACATACTAGCAGGAGCTAGCTAGCAGCTAAACAGAAAGAGGGAAATGAAATAAAGGAACTGAAAAGCAAACGAAAAGATTAGAGCGAAGTTAACCATGCAATGATCAGCTAGGTAGATCAACACATTATAAGCAGTAGAGTACTATGATTCGAACAGCGGGAGTAGTGATTGTAACACATGAAGTCGCGTGTAGTGAGCCCTAGCTAGATAGATATAGCTTGTTGATAGAGTGGTAGCTAGAAAGCAGCGGTAGTTAAATTAATTAAGCAGACTCTAGCTAGATTTCGGCATGGAGGCGAAACAGTACGTAGCATCTCTCTTGCTAGCTAAGCTCGAGTAATTAATTAGAATGGAGTAATCCCCATGTTGGCCGCTGCAGCTGCAGCTGCGGCCGCCGCCGCGTATAGCCCTTCCTTTAGAAGGCCGTCCTTTCTCAGCTGGTGATCCTAGAAAATCCAAAAGCACTGGTTAGTAAGTCCACCACGAGTCGTCGTCTCATACAAGGATATATAGTGCTTAATTTCTCCTAGTTAACTACACTTGAACTTTGTTAGTAATTAAGATCATATTATTTTTATACTTACGTGAACCGGCCATACAAACAATATGAGAGAATTATTCCACAGATTCGTAGAACTAATAACCAGCAAAACCGCGGGGTGTAAATGGAAAGCATGGCCAATGTCTCAACCTTTTGATACATATAAGAATTATTCCACATATTTCTAAGATAATTCAACCCAACAGTTAACCAAAATTAGTTGGGAAAAAGTTGAATCTACAAGACGAGGACAACTTAAAATCAACAGAAAATGACAAATAATAAAGTTGCTACATGACATAAATTTGCAAATTATATAGCAAAGTGACATCAATCATATTCTGAGCTTACTAGAAATTGGCTAATGGAACCTCAGGTTTGGATCATATAAGGATTCACCCAAGATGTCTTTTATCAATTACTTTGAGCAATTCGATCAGATAACAATTTGCACCTCTAGTATACCTACATTGATACTTTTTTAAAAAAAGGATGGAAGTCTGTTCTAGCATTCTGCACCTTCATATTCATGGGAGTCTTATTCTTTATTGCATTATTTCATCATCCACTGAATAGCAATGGAGAAATATTGTTTTTATATATATATATATGCTACACATAGTTCATCCATTACATGCATAGTTTCTATGTAATCTAGCAAATATGTGTACACCCTATGTTTTAATTTAATGTTCGAATTTGTGTGGCAGCTTTTGAAGTAGAATCCCCCCCCCCCCCCCCCCAAAAATGTATTTTTTTTTAGAAAGAAAACATTGAATAGATTATACAATTTACATTGCTGCTTTTTCATGAAATTATTTTTGTCATTTACATCCCAAGAACACGTGAGGAGCCAAAAATTAAGAGAAGGAGATTCGTTTTACAGGATATCAACACCAAAATCTGTTTTCCTGTGATAAAAGCACACGTTGTGAGGAAATATTTTTATTTTCACCACTGAACCTAGCTTGACAAATGGGAGCATGCATATTGTCAATACTCAATAATGGTTATGAATTAAAATACTGATAAACAGTGCATTGACCCGGGTTTGACCGTTTAATCACCTGAGGTAGGAGGCTGGTCTTCTTGAGGCCGTGGTGATCCGGCATGAGGCCAAAGTGGATATGCGGAAAGTGCGCCCACTGCAGCAACAACAAAACCACCACACCAAACAAGAGGGTTCAGAAAGCGCAGCGCATGGAGCCGTATCATGGGATTTTGAAAGATCGGGAAACCCCACGAACAGTAAAGTCGCAAGGAAAACCCCTAGAGGGGGATCAGAGCATGCAGAAAAATTAAGAGCGAAAGAGGAAGGTCACTGACGTTCTTGGCAGCCGCGCTGAAGGCCTCCCTGTGCGAGATGTCGGGATTGCCAGCCTTGATGCGTTGGATTTCGTCCCTGCGGTCGCAAGCCCCCCAAGGGAAGGAGAGCGCCAGAAAAAGAAAAGGAAAGCATCAGATCAATGCCACACGACACGCTCATTATTTGACATCACCCATGAATCATTTGCCATGTCTAGCTCATTAACTTCGCTATCCACGAGTACTCTGCACCGCCTCTTTCTCTCTCCAAAAGGGCGCAAGAGAGAGGAGAGAGCGCATGAAAAAACAAAGGTCTCTCTCTGCCTCTGCAAAAGCTCTCGCTTCTGCCGCCGCCCGGCCCCCGGCCCAGTCCGGTCGCTGCCACCGAGGAGGCATTGCCGTGGCCGAGAGAACCACCACTCGCTACTCACTTGGGCAATGTGACGCGCAGCAAGGAAAAAATGTACTCTACTCGTGTATAGCACTGCTACTACTCACTTGATGAAGCGGTTGTACGCTGACGGCACGCGCTGCCTCTTCTCCGGAGCTGCATCAAATCAAACAGAAAAACAAAGATGCTGTTAATAACCACATGATGATGAACGCAGCATGAACGACACACTACAGGAGCTCACTGCTGATGAGCCGGCTGCTGGACCGCGCGTGACGCCGGATCGGAGGCCGGCGTCACTGCACGAGGACGCAGAACCGGCTACTATTTCTCACAGTGAAAAGGACTAAGCTAGCTTGAGAACGAAAAACAAAGAGATGTGCCGGCGCCGGCCGTTCTCGCTTGCCCTTTTGGACAGTTGAGGGCGCGGCGTGGGCGACTGGGCGTTGTAGCGGCATCTACATGCACTACGCAGACACAGTTCCCCATCACACACACATAAGGTCATGTGCAGTGTAGCCACACTAGCCAAGCTGATCGAGGCGTCATTTGTACTTTAGCACATTGCTCTCTCGGCCGGTCAGAGCATGGGTAAGACGAGAGTTTAACGGCTTCGCTACCGCGAGACAGACCGATCGGTTATTCGGTTGCCGATCGATGGATGTGAGAAAATCAACCAAAAGAAGTGACGAAAAGATCGAAGTGGGGAAAAACAAGAGCGGAGTGACATTTGGTTGCGTTGCATGCAAGTGTACTCACGTCTGTTGACGGCGGCGTTGGTGCGCGGCGACGGCTCCTTGGCCCCTTTCCCCGCCGGCGGCGGCAGCTGCTGCGGTAGCGCCGGCGCCGGCGCGGCCGTGTTCCTGCAGGCGCCGTGGATCAGGCCGCCCAGGCCGTGCTGCTCCAGCAGCTGCAGGCTCGGGTTGTTCGCGCTTGATATCTCGTCCTGCATGACACGCAGACGCAGGCGGCAAAGATTATCCATGCGATATGCGAGATCACAGCTAGCTAGCTCCGACAATTTCGATGTATGCAACAAGGACATGTATGCTGTCGCGTACCAGGATGGAGTGGTGGTGTGGAGGAGGGTTGGGCGCCAGGTTGAGCGAGGGCGGGAAGTTGAACTGTCCATTGTTGTTGCAGACCGAGCTGACCGGCTCCGGCGGCGGCGTGGTGATGGTGGTGGTGGTGGTGGTGCAGCTGGTGACAACTGGTGGTGCGGCCGCGGCGGCGGTGTTCGTCGGCGTGCCCGGGAAGAGGAGGCCCCTCATGTTGACGGTGAGCAGGCTGCTGCAGTGGCCGCACCGAACCGTCACCGTCTTGAATAGGCTGCTCGTCGGCACGCTAACCTGCACCCAAACACACCTCTCAAGCTTGTAAAATCTTTTGAGAATCAAAGAACACACCAAAGAGAGTGCAGGTATATGATGAGAGGAGATCAAGCGCAGGGGTTCGATCACGGACGACGAGGACGGTGTCGCAGAAGTGGCAGTGCACGTAGCAGAGCTGCTCGTCCGCTGGCGCCGCCGCGGCCACCGGAGCGAGCTGGTTCAGCGGCGGGAGGTTCTCCACCAGCAGCGGCGGCGGCGGCGTCTGCGGCTGCGGGGTCGGCGGGAACACGGCGGAGGCGGAGGACGACGAGGACGTGGACGACATGCCGACAGGCAACAACCACCGATCGATCGCCGCCTCAGCTTCTTCCGGTATCACCTGGCGCAACAAGCAACAGCAGAGCACGCGCGCGCGCCGCGAAGCAACAAACAGCAGCTGGGTTCTTTTCTTGGCCGGCTACTAGCAGCTCGATTTGACGCGGCAACGAACACACAGGGCCGAGCGTGGTGGTGTACGTGAGTGGAAAGGCGGCACGCGATTGCTGGCGAGCTAGCTACCTGATTGATGGATGGATGGGCTGCTTTAGTAGCATCTCTCTGCCATCTTCCTCCTCCCCTCTCTCTCTCCTCTTTGCCTGCGTGATTTGATGGTCGTGCAGGGTGATTTGACGGTTTGGGGTGACTGATGTGTGATGCAATGGAACCTAGTATATTGGATCTGTTGTTGCTGCTGCGATTTGGGAACGGGGAAGAGAAAACAATACTAGAGATGAGAGAGAAAGCGGTTTGGTTGGTGAGTCTGAGAAGAGGGGAAGCGAGATATAGGAAGAGGGGAGAGTGTGCCATGGTGGGGGCATTTCGGGAAATTCTGGTCAGCAGTGAGGGACAGTGGCAGCCGCAGCTGTGGCTAGGTATAGCTAGCTAGCCGACGGGCTTGTGGGGCCTTTTCTTTCTCCCCGGAAAGCTACTCTCTTACTCACTCCTGCCATGGCATGCATGAGAAGTTGTGAACCAGATTCTAGACGACGATAGCAAAGATCAATTAAGGAGGAAGTTATCTTCATCTTGCAGTTTTTTATTATTTATTTATTTAAACAAGGAAAATTTTATTGTTCCAGTCTTTTCATCAAAATGATCCATATAGTAATAAATAAAGAAAAAGAAAAAGCCCATCCTCATAGGCCTAGGCAAAAAGAGCGAACAAGTTAGTGGACTAAATCCCGCAGCAATGTAACCACAAAATTCCTCCGGCGCAACAAAGAAGTTGAAGCTCGAAAATCTGAAGCGACGCCTCCACGGAGGGGAGAAACATTTTCTGCCGTCGTCTAATCTAGTCATAACCAGATTACCATCTCTTACGAATGTGTGACGTTACAACTTTTTATACAAATTATGAATGCACTATGTGTTGTGATGGATAGTAACATTTTCATCAATTCACAATGGTGGTATGGCACCATCAGAATGTCGTTCATGGGAGTACTCATATTATGTAGTATATTTTATTAGCTCAATCAAAGAGGTAACTTACAGAGGGCTATACATGCAACGACTTTTAGTTCTGTCTCCGTGAGCAACGATAGTGACGTAGCCATGGCCGCAAAATTAAGCATTTAGAAAAAAAAAGTTCATCCAAGCCTCTAGATCGAAGGGTGTATTTTGCTGATATTACAAAGTTTTCGCTAGTCTTCCACATATATATGAAGCACAACCCGCAGGCAAATGAGCAGTAGAGATATGATAAAAAATATTCCATGAGCTTAATCTATTGCCAAACCTCTACCCATGCTTAGCGAAGATGTCAACGGTCAAGATTTCCTAAAGGAAGCATGCAATTTGCAAGTCAGATTAAGCTAGAGGAATGATTAGAGGCTCGCAAAAGGAAGGAGAGACGCAGGAAAATGTGTAACTAATCTGAAGAAGAAAAATTTACAGTCCCTGCTTTATGAAGTATGAGGATGTATTGATGCTTTAACTTCAAAGTAGGAGTATTTTCATAAGAGAGGGCTAATTAATCAAAAGAGAGATTTTGCAGTCAAAGAAAAGAGATAACTGAGGGAAGAAAAAGACGTGCTAATAGTGCATACTTGTGCACCCACTAGGTTAGGACGACCTGCAGGCTTACAGTTCCCTACGAGTTGGGGTACCCCACCAAAGCATAATGCTTCCACTACCGGTACTCAGCACTAGCCTCCAAAAGGAAGAGCATGGATCTTTCATAAACAATAAAAATCATAGCAAACATATTTATGAAAATACTATACTATACTGTCCTCCTACCTTCTTTTTCATGTGTAAGTTAGGGTAGTATTTATGACCTTGTCGACTTTGACCCACGATATTATTTTTTCAGCACAAATAATTACAATAACATGATCGAATTAATGCGTGTATAGAGACCACATTTTATCACGAAACTAGTATTATACTTACGAGGATATGTAAACGTAACGTTTGAGTATAAATTTTAGAAATGCAGTTTTATTTCTTGTACATATCGAGTTGAAGTTCCATTATTGTACTCATGTATTAACGCTGGTTAACTTAAAATGAACTAACCACACAGCATATATAACAACTAATGGTCAATTTTAAGTTAAAACATCCGCAGTTTTTCCAACATATTTCGTTATAACTTAACATATCCGAAATGTAGTTTTCTCCAACATATTGCATCAAAACTAATGGTCATAGGTACATTTCTGATGACTGGTATAAAGACATCTATTTGGAACTGAAGTGCATCACACTGATTCTCCAAGAAATCCATACTATACGTACCCTCCTCCATTGCTCTTCGCGCTCATGCATGTTGCGGTATCAGATCATCAGTGCGTGGCTTGTACTTTCGCCATTAGTTGCATTAACCGATCGAAATCTAGATTTTTTTTTTTGAGATTACACAGTACAACTCAGACACTCACAACGCACGCACACTCACCCCTATGAACACACGTACGCAAACCCTACCCCTATGAGCATCTTCGAAGACTGAGCCGGCAAGTCCAGAGATACGAAGTCACCACTGGCGCCTCGCTGTCGACGGGAGCGTCGCCTACCACTGAAAGCACAAATGCCGTTAAATCCTTGGAAATTCGCTCCCACGGGGAGTCGAACCCAAGACCTGAGAGGTGTTACTCGGATGCCTTAACCACTAGGCTAAGACCCCTTTCACCCGATCGAAATCTAGATGAAACCATGGTGGCCTCATCATACATCAGGGCCGTTCCATCGCAGAAAAAAAAAATACATCAGGGCCGTTGCTGTCGTCTTTACACACTGGTGGACCCCATCACAAATTCCTCTCCGTCCACGAGATCCCCCGGCCCCCTACGGCGTCGTAGGCGCCTGTAGCGCCTAGCTATACACGATCGTACCCTTCCTGATGCCTGACCATTCACGCAGCACGCGTCGCGGCAGACAAGGAGCGGCCGAGCGGTAACGGCCGGTCGGCAAGGAGCGGCCGCGATGCCGTCCAACGGAGAGCTGCGCGCGGCCGGCATCTAGCTACCGGCCCGCTCGATCGATCGGTCTCCCGGCCACGGCGAGTTCGCCGATCAAATCATCAGACGCCAAGAGTCATCGCCTGCCGTGTCACGCATCACTGTAGCTGAGAGGCGACGCTCGGCGACCGGGAGCGCGCGCTCGCGCCGTTTGTCTGAAAAGAATGATGCCGTGTCGTCGTACTACGTACGAGCGGCGTCGGCGACCCGATCCGGCCCGGATCCATGGCGTGAGTACGTGTGTGTACGTGCGTGCAGAGATGGCTGAGTTGCAGTTTTTTTTTCCGTGGCCAGCCAGCCATGGATACGCGTATATACGTGTGTGTGGACCTGATCGAACGAAGCTGCAGGCGGGCTGCGGTCAGCTGCGGTGCGGCTAGGGTTTGAGGTCTGTGTCGTCGAGTCGAGCCAGCACGGCAGCAGGTTGTAGGCGCCGGGCCGGCAACCGGGCGACCAGGTTGGTGGCCGGAGGATCGAAGGCCAATATGGAGCTCCTGATGGCCAGGTCGAGTCGAGCCGGCGCGCGGGGACCCACGCCGGTCGACCGGTGGATCGTTGGTGATAAGGACTATCTGACGGCACGGTCGATCGCTTTCGGCCCACCCGGCCGGCTCTGCAAGCACGGAAGGAAAGTCCGGCCACCGGTCGCCCCTCACGAGTCACCAGATGTGTTGCCTGATGCCCACCACCAGTCCTCCACACGTTGCTGATAGGGGGGAAAAAATCCCCATCGTCTAGTAGCGTGCTTTGCAACGCAATTGTAGGGTTATAGAACATGTGTCCATATTTTACGGTCTCCCAGCACTTGCGTGTTCTCCGTAGAAATATGCAGATCATACTATCATCACCTGAATTGTCAACAATATGACAGTAACTCCGATATAAACTAAATGTAACTTCAGTATAAAATGACTTGTTAGGCGCAAGAAAAAATTAAGATATTCTCGATGATCTATAAAACCCACAAACATTTTCGCACTGCGACGTCTTGCAAGCATCATTGAGAACGAGTCACGGTACACAATCAAGTTCTCAGAGGACAATAAAGCAATCAAGTGTGTTTTCTTTGGCTCACTTAAACCTTTGTGAAAGGATGGATTTGTGAGTTGCTACAGTGTCCTTCGCTCTCAGAAACCCTTTTTTTTCCTCATTAGTACCATTCTAACGACCTTTGGGCTTAGGCAAGCGCACAGTGCTGCCCACTGAGTTACCATGCATTATTGTCACGGGAGGCTGAACTTGATGTTTTGCATTGGGCACATGCCTCATTAAGATGACATTGCACATTTATTTTGTTTCATTTTTTTTGACGGGTCTTATTTTGTTTCATTAGCTATGACAAAAACCAAATTTGCAACACCATTAATTTTTTCTGGCATCCCGTTTTCTTTTTTCCCACTAGCTATGCACGACCAGGTTTCTGTTTATGGATCCATGAAAAGGACCTTGCCTTCCCCTCCTCACACTCACTTTGAGAACTTCAACCAAAAGCTCAAAGGGCACATTGAGTCAATGAGAGAGAGGGGTCACACACAGAAAAGTAGCTTTAGAGAGAGAGAGAGAAACGCAGAGCGTGGGTAGCTAGGTAGTATGGTCGCCGTGTCGCCTTGCCGCTGCCGCTGCCGCTCCATACTACGTACGTACCCTGCATATCACAAAAAAAAAATATCTAGACGAGGGGACAACATGCATGCATGCGCGCCTTTGCCACATCCATGCACGGCGCGGCACGCCGCAACAAACCAAGCCAAGCAGCTAAGCACTCGATCGAGAATTGGTGAATTGGCGCGTGTACACCAGGCGTGCATATGGCAGCCGCAGGCAAGGCAGGAGCGCGCCGTGCGGCCATGCGTCCAACAATAACTCCTGTGCCGGAATAGTAAAGCAGATCGAGCAAAAAGGGTGGTTTTTCGAGGGATGCATGCAATGTCGCGCGCCCTGCTTTCTTTTCTCAACGAGTTCCATACAGCCCACCTGAGAAATTCTTGCAGCGGGAGGGAATGATGATCGATGACGATTCTCATTGTTTCTTCATGTTCTATACGTACTGCATACATAGTGGATTTGTCATGTAACTTTTTCGAGGACGTGTCTGAACACGCACTCATTAAGTAGAAGAGATTATATTTTTCCTATAACACAGATATGTAGGAGAAATTCTAAGCCAAGAACACATCAAAACCTGATAAGGAAAACTCCAACCATCGATCGATAGCCATGCAATGTTTCTGATGAAGAAACCAAGAACATTAATTGACGATGATCAATCGTGCCAGCAAATTGATTGTAAATACTAGTGCCTATATTCTACACGCTGAGCGGTCTCTGGACCATCGCTTATAGATACACAAATATAGCCTGCAAAGCATATACAAACCCGAGCGAGCAGGGAGGATATAGATATACAAGAAAACGCCGATTTTGCCAGAAGTTAGCTTATGCATGCACGATAATCCGCTTGGTCTGCTGGCCCCGGCCACGATAGGCACCGGTAGCTAGATAGAGAAAGAAAAGGCGTGCTCTGTTCATCTGTGCTTACAGAGTACTGAAGTGTATGTGTCCAAAAATAATGCAGTGGGCCCTCAGGAAGATTATTTTTAATGCAAGTGCAACGTGCATGGGAGGAGAGAGAGAAGGGCATGGAGAAATGAAAAACAAAGGCGCCATTCACTTTTTGTGATTTGACCTCACCATGCAGTCAGTAGTAACAGAAGGGCAGCATGCAGCTCTGCAGGGCGGGGGCAGGGATCCACCATCTTCCCTCTGCCGACCCACCCCCTCTCCATGCAATACTACTGGAGTATCATTTCCTCTCTATTTGCTACCCATTCTTCAGTCAGATTCACGGATGCACCCCTATCTTGGAAACCACCGTGCAGAAAATTCTGCTCAATTTTACGCAAGAATGTCCCCGCATAGTTAGGTGTACAGTAATTTGCACCGGCTATTGCTTAGTAGTATGACGTGGGATGTTTGCCAATTTTCATCTTACTAATGCCCTAGTGCTCTATATATGTTAGGCTGAACATTAGCTAGTCTGTTTTAATAGGTGTATTAATTTTATCTTATTGACACAGGGCTTGCATTGAATATCAAATGGTGAGACACTACTACGGATGATCTATTCAGGATGCTTGTTCAGAATAAGCAAATAAACCAGTATCCCAACTAACATTAGCAGCATTTTATGAAGAGAAATTTCTGCTTAATTACACACATATGAAGGCAAGAGAGAAACATAAATATTTTCAACGTAAAGTTGCACATCATGCAATAATATCTGCAACTTGGAGAGGGGATAATTCGCCACGCTGGGGGCACTTGGTCTTTGGTGGGCACCCTCAGATTAGCAGATTTGTCGTCACCTCTCTCTCTTTCTCTCTCACGCGCGCGCGCGCACACACACCTTCCCCACCATTCTTCATCCTGCAAGGCTGCAATTTACAGTGGGGTTAGATTACTTGAGGCCAGGCCTGGTCTCTCAGACCCTTCTGCCTGCATAATATTATCCCAGCACCTTGCCAGTGCCATTGCCACTTCAGTCCACACCAACTTACTCCTAACCTTAATTCTAGTGTATGCATGCAACCGTGCATGGCCCAGACACGCGCATCATTTTGATGGCCCATGGTGTGGCCTTCCGCTGTGTTGTTCGTGCCTTTTGTGTGGAAACTAAAACAGTGCTCACTAGCCCATCAGTAGCATCAATGCATCTACCATGGTAGAATACTTCATTGACAATTATAGTGTTTAGGATGTCCCTGGCGCGTGGAAATTGAGCATCATGCATGTCAGAACTGTTCTTGTAGGATGATCGATCCTCGGAAACATACAGTGGCTTGGAAAGTTTGGTATACTAGGTAAGAATGTATGTTACTATACTGATACATTTTGCGACTGAGTTTTGTTGGCAGTGAGCCTTCCATGATATATGAGGTTTTGTTTGGTTGGAGGCCGGCCATGCAGCTCCATCCAACCCCATATGGCATCAAGATCGGGCGCCTAGGGCTGCTGCCTGGCCAGGCAAAAATTCCCAGGGTCTCAACCAAAAACAGGCCCTAAGGTCTAACTTGGTTTGTCCAGGACATCATCATAAAAATAACATCACAAGAAACCTGGCTTGATTAGAAATGTTGTAACTCGTGATGAATGCGACATAAAATCTTGCATTAATTCACAGGCATATATGCCCAAGTTAAAACTTATTATTCCTTCAATTCCATTATACTCTCTCCGTTTTTAAATTATTGATGCCGTTGACTTTTTCAGTTATGTTTGATCATTTGTCTATTCTAAAATTACCATAGATCTTGATATATGAATTGTTTTATCACTAAAGGGAACTGAAGCATAACTTATAACTTTGTATATTTAACTAATATTTTGAATAGACGAACGGTCAAACGTAACTCAAAAAGTCAACAACGTCAACAATTTAAAAAATGTGGAAGTATAAGCATTTGAAGCGCTCAAAATTGTTCCACAATGTAAGCATTCCTATGAATAAGACAAAATCTGGCCAGTTTAGTGGATGGGTGAGGAGTTGGTGTGTTGAAATAAAATAAAGGGCAGTATATATATATATGTGACTTTTCTCATCTTGACTAATTTTGTCTCAGGATTCTAGGAATTCTCACACTGTGGAACGGGGGGGGGGGGGGGGGGGGGGGGGGGGGGGGGAGTACTAACTAAGCAATGAATTGGTTGTGCAAGGAAAGCAACACACTTGTTCTTCAATTTGAAACTCTCTCTTTTGTTCAACTTTGTGCACTGTTGCCGATCGTCAGCCGCCGGTCATTCCGCGCGCAAGCCGTTGATGAAAGGGAAGTTGAAGTGCTCACTTCTCCACGTATAGTACGACGGGGACCAATAACCTCCCAATTTCGAGGCCTGCAAAAGGTTATATTTCCCTCTGGAAAAAAAAAAGTTCAAGGCGTCACTGTCACGGCGTCACATAGGAAGGAGTAGTGTGCCTGCGACTCCTCCTCTTCCTGTTTGGCAGAGGCATGATGTTACATCTGGGGATGTGACCGAGTCCCCAGTACGGACAGATCGATCCGGACGGGACCGATCGATGATTGCTTAACGCTCCCTAGCTGCTTTCCAATCAGCTGGGTCACCATTTTCCGAGCGAATCAGCGACATGATTACGATCAACCACCATGCCGTGGCGCGCGGTCGGCCACTGCAGGCCGGTTTATGCTCCGATATAGGGTGTGTTCGGGATCTAAATTTTAGTGAGTTTTTACAACGAATATTGTGATTACAAATAAAGTTTAATTACAAAACTAATTTTAGGACTCCGCTCGAATTCGCGAGACGAATCTAATGAGGGTAATTAAGCAGTGATTAGACGATGGTTACTGTAGCATCACTGTAGCGAAACTTAGATTAATTAGGCTTATTAGATTCGTCTCGCGATTTAGAGGGGGGTCGTGACATAGGTTTTGTCATTAAATGAATAAATATATTCTTAAATAGTAAGATTTTTTTTGATGTGACAGGTCTAAATTTTAGAAGGGGACGCAACGAACGCACCCATAGACGCGGACGGCGTCACGTCAGCGCCGCGCGTTCTTCTCGTCCCAGATACTAGGCGCCGGCGGCTCGGCGAGAGCACAGGAGAGAGAGGGGTGATCACGCACGCCGGCCGCGGCATTTACTGGTTTTTGCTCGGACCAAGAAAGGCTGGGGCCTGGCCTGGCCCCTGAGCAGCAGGCGGCAGCGGCCACGGGGTTGGCCACATGGATGGATTGGAACCTGCCTTTCCATTGAATCCGTTGGCATGCCCGATGCAGCGGCAGGGCAGGCACTGACTGGCTCGCTGCCATTCACGCCGCGCGGCCGCGTACGTACAGATGAACGCCGGCGCCGTTATGCTCGCTCAGTACCCGGCCACCGACCGGACGCAGCAGCGCCGCTCTGCGCGTCGCAATCGCAAACTCGGGTGCTGGTCCGAGTAAGCGCGCGCGCGTTGCGCGCACCACCGCGTCGTCAAGGTGCTAGCGAGGCCGCTTCGATGTTTACCAGGACAAAGATCAAGGGGCGCCTGGCTGACCGCCGACGAGCCGAGATCCGTGTCGTCGCGTGTCCGCTGTCGTATGCAGCTTGTCGGGGCTCTTCCCCGTGAATTCGCGTTGAATTTGGTGGCCGGGCCCCGTGAGTGATGGACTGACTGACGACGAGCGCCATCGCATGGGGCTGCTCGTGCTTACGTCGTCGGAGTAGGCCAGTAGGGTCAATAGAAAAGCGCGATGGTCTTGCGTCCACCACATGCTGCTTTTTAATGAGGAAATTACTAGCACTATTATACTAGCACGGTAGCACCATGTGTTCCGTTCGTAAAATATTTCTGAACGAGCTGCGTGCTCGATCGACCGGTACGTGTCAGAAACTTCTCAACGGAAAGCATGGCGCGTCATGCGAGCGAGCACTGACCTGCTGACAAACAAGAGCTCGTAGTATAATGAGCAGCTGCACGCCCGTATTACGAAGCCCCATGCCCGTTGGCTCGTCGCAGCCAGCTGCAACAGCTCGGCGTCTGGTACGGATCGGGTATCAGTCATCGACGGTCAGAAGCTCTCCTGTATCGAATGTTGGGAGTTTCCACACTTAGGCCCCCTTTGGAACGCGGGATTTTTTCCTATTCCTGCGTTTTTCCTGTGAACTGTCAACTGATTCTTGTAAAATTCCTGTACAATTCCTGTGAAAATCCTACGTTCCAAAGAGGGTCTTAAATATGATACGAATGCAAATAGCCCCGTGCTTGTTCATCTCTGGGACGATGGTCCGTTGTTCATTCGTGTTTAGAGTTTGTTGTCACCTGAGTTATCAGCAAACAGAGTACCTATTGTCAATTATTCCCTTAAGGCCTCCTTTGGAACGCAGGAATTTCATAGGATCGCACAGAAATTTCACAGGAAACAGTTCAATTTCACAGGAAAAATGCAGGAAAGAAAAAATTTTCCTCCAATCCAAACGAGCCCTAAATTTCTAGCCTCCGGTAAAAGAGGTGCTCATGTGAGCAACACAAAGGATGGAGACTCACACGACTTGCTTACATGGAGCAGATGGGTAAAACGAGACCTTGGTCCTTCTGAACCCCCCTTGTGAAGAACATGTGCTATTTCAGAACTGGGACTGCATCTGGTTTATCTCTACAGTCGAGTCAAAATTGCAACAGACTCGCATGATTTCATTTGGGGCACGCCTTCCTCGGCAGCCAATAAAAACAAAGACAAAAATCCAAAAGCAGTCTCAGGTCTCATGAAACAAAGTTTCCACAGCAAATCCACTTTCAAATCATATATGATTGGAGTTGTTACAGCAAGCAAAGCAATGAAAGTAAACGGAGTTACATCAGAACTAAAGACACAAAGTACAACTGGAGCAAAGAGCAAATTTTGACATGATTCTACCTCTCCACGTAGGACACCTGAAATCTATCAAACATCTGAAATGATGAGAATGTCTGGGAGAAATCATCATTAGAATCAGAAACACACTCGAAGAGACAGATAACAGTGAATTGAAAGCACATAAGACACCAACCCAATAGTACCTTCACTTATCTGCTTGGTGAAACTGGTAATCACCTTCCATGTATTCCTTACCTTTCTCAGCAGCTTCAGGTTCTAAGTCGTTAGGTGGAGCTTGATAGTTACCTGGCATCTTACCATATGTGTCTTCCTGATAGTAGTCGTGTCTTTTTGAGCAATCAGTTTCATGCCCATGTCCATCTGGACCATAATCAGCCATATTTCTGTCCCGTCTGGGCTCAACATTACCATACTCAGGATCCCTGTCATGCAACTGGTCACGGTTCCGTTTGTAACCTGCACCCTCACGGTCCCTGCCCCGGTCACGATGGTGGTCATGAGAGCGCTCGTGTTCCCTCTCGCCATCATAGTCACGACCGTGATATCTTTGCTTCTCTCTATCATGCCGATTGCGATCACGGTCACCACGGTTTCTTTCCCTGTCCCTCACCTGGTCATGTCCCGTGTCCTATCACGATCTCTATGGCTGTGCCTCTCTTCTTTTGATTCACGATCACGAGCCCATTCATGTGAACGGGCATGGGTTCTTTCATCCTGATCCCTTCCCCGTACCCTCTCACAAGATTTCTGCTGATCCCTGCAACATATGAAATATGAAAAACAGAAGCATAGTTCAAGAAACAATGTAAAGCATGCACCTCATTATTATTGTTTTTCTAATGAGTATTACCTGTCTGCATGACAATCATCCCTCCTAGAATCCTCTAATGTGGGGCGACCAGCAAGCTTTTGCTCCCTAATCACCATAAACATAGAGATTTCAAGAAGTAGACACTCGATATTCCTAGATACTAACAATACCAAACTCCAATGAACTAATGATGTGAACTGCCTCTAAATCAATAAGCATAATGTACAGAAAGAGAGAAAACGTAATGAACAAACACTTGAAACATACTACCAAACATTGTGATCAATCAATTGTGCCTCCTAAATCGGTTCATTTATACCTTAACCCAACGTAACTAAAGCATTGACTTTTCATGCAATCAACAAGAAAGAATGAATATACCTTGAAGGACGCTTGTGGTCAGCAACTTCACCACTGATCCTGCTTGATCCGAGTCCACCACCAAGTCTCCTCGGTCGCCAATTTGGGACAGTTCTGCCACGCTCCACATCAACTAGTACCCTCCTGTTGTCCACTTTTCTCCCGTCTGCATGCTTGTATGCATCTGGTGACAACCAAAATCATGTCGTAAGCGATAAGATATCAAAGTGTGAAACTAGTGTGCATGATTTTCCACCACAAACTTACTTTTCATGTCCCGAGTGTGCACATACTCAATGAATGCATATCCCCTTGATTTTTTTGTTTCCTCATCAATCACGAGACTTACCTGCAAAGCTCCAAGGTAATAGTTAGGGACTTTCTAAAAGTAAAGCTGTACTGAACTTGAGAATAAAGATATGTCACTTGTTATCACTATAACAGTCAGTTTGGTCTAAAAAAAACTAAATTCTATCTTGCACGACAGAAAGGCATAGCCTAACTAGCCGTGCTAACCTTGCACGCGTAGAGTTTCTACATGAGGACTGAAATCCAGTACAGATCAACACAGTTGGAGGAAAAAGACGAGGTCTGGCGGACCGCGAATGTTGGAAAATACACTGCACATTCCCTTACCGGGGAACTTAAAGGAAAAGAAAGAGAGTAAAAGCATACCAAATGCTATACCAGGTATTCCTCTCCATTGCAAATAATTTGTTCAACCTCCAGGACCAAGAGAGACAAATTGCAATAGCAGTTACATAAATTAAGTTGATAAACATCAACTAAATGGTAGGTACTCCTTTCACACAGGAAAATGGAAGTATTCTGAATTCTTGGAGTTGAGAGATACCACTAGTGTTATTTTGATGTCGTTTCCTTCATGAGAAACAGAAGTTGGCACCAGCAATAGTTTTAACAGCTCAAATAAAGTAGTGGCAAACACTATACTCACCAGCAGATTTACACATGAAATAACTCAGCGATTGTGGAAATCATCTACCTGCAGATAAGCTGCTCTAAAAAAACAAAGTGATCTACGCCTGTATCATTGTCACCGTTTACCATGCTCGTTTGCTCAAGTGGGAGGTCTAGAGTTTGTGCAATGTAAAAACCTAAGCATGACAACAACTATACTTGCTGCCATTGGTAAAAGCAAATGATTTCCTTTGTTCCTTAAAGGAGTGCAGAATGATAGATACAAAAGAAGATAACACAAGCTGTACAGTGACACAGCTCCAATAAAAATTACCTTTGCGTATTTTCCCAGAAAAGTTTCCTAGTCTTGAAATTTTGCAAATTAAGATATAGTTAAGGGACCAACTCAATTATTACCCACAGTGACAAACACCTGAATTAAACACTACTCATTTGCTACCAGGCTACACAAGGGGATCAAACACATAAGTCAAAATCCAGTTCCCACAAGTGTTTGGAAAGAAACTTAAACTGAGGTGAGCCTATACATGTTATCCAAGAGCAAAGAGTAAGTGGCCATACATGAGTCAGAGCACTGAGCACTTATATTGCAGACTGTTAAAAATAGAGTTCTAACACATTTTGCTAAAAAAAAATATGAGAGGAAAGTTTCACACAGAGCAGTTCTTTAATTTTCTTCGAAAAGGAAGAACTGCAAGCAATTTATCCAGAAGCACAGAAATAGAAAATTAAAAGGCAAACAATTAGGAGTACCAATGTTAAGACAATTGTTACTAAGGCAGGTTTGCAGTTCTGTGTTTGTCACTGTTGGTAATAATTGACTTGGTCCCTTCACAAGAACTGTTAAGAGAATCATTACCAGGCTAAAGGATATAACTTCTTATGGAACTTTGATCACAAGAACTACCAGGAAGCAATATAAGGACAGTGGAACAATTATCCTTTTTTCAGCGTTCACCCATTACAGCTACTAGTTAGAATAATTGAACCTTACCAAAGGGGAATAACTTCACCTGCACTGGGTTACAACATATACCTACCCTTTTAATAGGCCCATAAGCTTCAAACTCCCTTTTAAGATTACGCTCGGATGTCCCATAACTCTGAAACAGTAAAGCAAGTCAATGAGCATTGAGCAATCAGTTGCAAAAAAACACATTGTGGGTTGGGGTCACATAAAGTGCCAAATATACTTACAAGTCTGCCAACAAAGAGTGTTTTGTAGGGATCTCCCGTGGTATTGGGGTCACTTTGTGGGTCATCTGCATCAAAAAGAAAAACGATTACATTATTATCAGTCATTTGAAAGAAAAGTGAAGCGTGACGTCACATGAGGAAGAACTTACATTTTTTAAGCCCTTCAGCAACTTTGGTTGCACCTTGTTCAAGCTTAAGCTCGCGGATTTTAGCTTTCTTTTCGGCCTGTACAGAGAGATATGTACTCAAACCAAAGATATAGAAAAACTGCATTAAAATACATGCAGGTAATACAGTAAAACAGACAGTCGACGCCATAAATTTCGTATGTGGCGAAAAATTAACGAGGAAAATTTGCACAAAATCTATCTGAAATTGAGAAATCAGTTATCTGCATAACGTGTAAGTATGCCTTTTCAGAGAGGAAACTATTGAATCAAGCTCAACTCATAAACTAATTTGTGTAATTTTACTGGAGCAGTCTGAGACTCTGAGTTAGTGAATGCTATTCAAGCGCATAAGTATCAATGTTCACATATTAAGAGCTAGACCCTTAATCAGTCCATGCTCACTTAATTGTCACTGTTTTTTTATAGTAAATTGTCTCAGTTTATTTTGGTTACGATGACATCCTTTTTTCTTGCTACGATGTATCGATTCCACTTAACATGAAACCGAACCTCCTTACAAGTAAAGACATCTAATTAGAAAATACAGCTATCTTCACAGGATATCATGAGCACATACAATATGGTTATGACCAGATAGCAAAGGATCCGAATGGCACCCAAAATGAACAAACAGTACGGGGGATAAGACGTACTCTAGTCTCACTCTTGGGGACCGGAGGGGCGTACTCTGGGTCCCCGGGTTCAGCAAACTGCGACACGAACTGAGCAATCCCTGCAACCAATAAACAACAACAACCGATCAGTACCTCTCCTGCCCTCAATCACAGAAAGAACTTCCGATCCCTCGAAAATGCATGGTTCGGAGGGGACCCGGTGATCACCAGAATAAGCTGGCAACTCGCGCTTCTCGGCGGGCGGCTTGTACTCCAGCGGCGGCCGCGGCTCGAACAGCCTCAGCAAGTTCGCCGTGAGCCCCGTCGGATGCGCAATCTACCACAGGACAACGGTAGAGACAAATCTCAGAGTGTGTCAAACGGGGAAGGCGAAAAAAAGTAGAGTTAGGGTTTATGGGCGTCGGAGGAGAGGCCGCGGCTTACGAGCTTGGCGTTGGCGCGGTCCTGCGCCTTCGCGCGGTACTGCACGGCGGCGTCCGGATTCCGCATCATCGCGTTGCCGTACTCACCCATGGCGGCGGCGGCGAGAGATTTTGCGCTGAGGCAAAAAGGCCTGCTTGCTTTTGGGTTCGTTCTTTTCTATAGATAAATTGGATGGCTATCCGAGTTTGAAGTGGTGATCTGGAGTATATGTAGATTTGAGTATTTCGGGCCCCGTGCTGGCTTCGGTTTTGACCTGGATTTAGAATTTTTTTCCCATTTCAATATATAATGTATATTATTTTATTTATTTAATTTTAGATAGAGAACAAAATAACTTAGTCCAAAATCGTGTCGCGAGTTGAAGAAAGAGGAGAAACTCACCTTGCGACGGCGACAGTAGAAATAACGACAAGTGTTCTTGCCCTCACAACAGCACTTGCGCACAGGAGGTTCTTCGTGGCAGCAAAACCTCTCGCCAGGCCCTTGAATTGACAAGAAAATTCATGCATTCGCATCAAACTGAGATTGCACGTAATTTAGCTTCTATCTAAAAGTTAAAAAAATGACAAAGAAGTTCCAATCAACCATAAACCATAAAAAGCTACAAAAAGAAAGTTCCAATTGACCATCACCATGCTAGAACTATAACATCTAATCAACAATACTACTAGAAAGAACACACAAACATACCTAGATCTTGACAACAATCCTACATGGCACAAGAAATCACCGACAACCACGTGCTGCTGGACCTTGTCGCCTGGGGCCTCTTGACCGCCGGTGCGGGTCCTCGACTCCGACTTTGCGTTCGCCTTCCCAAGAGTGCGGAGGAGGATCAGAGCGGCTCTTGGTACTCTGGGCTATGGTGACAGTGGTCGGCGGCGGGGATGGAGAAGGAGGGGACGCTGGTCGGCAGCGGAGACGGCGATGAGGAGAGCACCAGGAAGGCGATGAGGAAGAAAGGGACGAGATGCGAGTGGTGAGAGTGACCGGAGCGTGCAAGTGATGAGGTAGTCTTTTATCCCTTTCGCGGCCGCTAAGCACGCCAAATGGTTCCCATAACGGACCTAATGCACTGCATCAAACATCATCACATTGGCCTGTTCATTGCTAGCCAGACCACCATGTAGCCTAGCAAACAAAAGCTGATGCGGCCAAAATAGCTATAGCCCAGACAATCAAACACAAGCCTCTTTACGGGCATTGTATAGCAAAACCCCGGCTAACCCAGGACCCTAGCTAAGCCAGGAAACAATCACAACCGAGCGCGCACGAAGCCACGAACAGGATCTTAATCCCCAGCCACCAGCAGCCCACGATAGCCCAGTAAAATTATGGATCTAAACCGTGTGCTGCCACGGAACCCAGCCCACGGTTTGCACGGACAGGCCGGTCCACTTTGCGCGACCGCACAAGCCCTGGCCCATTTTAACCTCAGCAGCACACGCACTGATCGTTCTCCGTCATTTGCCGCCGTCACGTCACGCCCCCGTAACCCCCCCAAAGAGCATCCCGTCCGTGTCCCCGCCGGCTTGACTCGTCCTCCCATCCCCCTCGCGTCCGCCGCACGCGCCGCCGGAACCCTAGTCTCCGCCGCCGCAGGTGAGTGACGCGGGGACGCCTTCGCGCCTCTCTTCTGTTCTCGCGCTCTCCTCGCTGGTCTTCGGCTCTTTACTGATCCGTCTGATCCAATCGACAAAAGCCTGCGCAGCTGGGATGGAGAAGGGTGCCCCGGAGCCGTCGCTTCCTGCGCGCGCTGCGGCAAGCCCGCCGTCCTTCAGTACGTATTCATTGCAACTCGTTATTTGCTGTCGAGTTTCTTGGAAAAGTGGTCAGCGCATAGGACTTAATCTAGTTATTGAATTGATGGATATTCCTAGAGTTGCGAGGTTCTTTTGCTTTCTTAATCAGTTAGATTTTTCAAGGACTACTGGTTTTTCTTTGGGCTGTAATATGTGGCTGCAAAAGCAGTGTTGTGGTGTGTATAATTTTGGAAAAGCATTTACGCGAACCGAATGTTACTCTCATAATGTCTTTGCTGACGCTTATTTGTTTTCAGATGCCCCAAATGCGCGGAATTGAAGCTTCCACGTGAGGATGCGGCTTTCTGGTCAGTTGCCCATAACCCTGATTTTATTTTTTATTTTAAAAAATTGTGGTGAACTTTGCACTGCAACATCATCATCGTAGCTGGTAGGACACGTCTATCTGTTATATCCTGGAACATGAGTTACATATTTGAGTATGAAATGAATCCGTGTGAAAAGCACCCGTTACTAGTGATAATTGTTACTAAATCTTCTAGTCATTTAAATATTACCGTATCATCTAGTTATGACATTATGTGACAACTTCATTGCCAATGAATATGAAGTTGGTCCAATAAACTATTTCATTGGATGACCTTATTGCTGGGGATAATGGATTTCAGAATCTTGTTTTGAATAAACACATCTTTTGATATTGAAGCATCCATTGGAACTTCCAGTACATTAGCGCAGGGTAGAGTTATGATGATTCATATGTGGCCTGTTAGAGCCTTCAGCATGGACTCATTGAAAACATTTTTTTTCGTGCATGAATTTTTCTTTTCCTTTTGCAGTACACAAGATTGTTTTAAGGCGGCATGGAGCTCCCACAAATCTGCTCATAAAAAGCTAGATCCCCAGCAGCCTCCAGAAGGTTGGGAATATTGTTTGAGAAAGGGGCGGGGCCGCACATTGAAGCTTCCCGCATTTTCATGGACAGGGTAAATATTATTTCCAATTGCATATTCACTATTGGGTCCAGTGTGTTTATCATATCAACATCGCATTTACTTCCAGTCAGGTTTTTGAAAGTTGCTGGTTTGACTCAAAGTGAAAATTTAGATTAAGTTGCAGCTGGATGGTAACCTACCTACCTACCTACCTACCTACCTAATCAATGTTGGTATCTTTGACTCTTTGTACAAGAGTGCACATACAACATTCAAAAGAATGTAATCATCGCCATGCAAAAGTTTTAAGCGGCCAGTAACTTCTTTTTTTGCCGTTTTTTATGCACAAACCTAAATGTAATCATCCATAGAAAACCAAATTTTGGCTGTTTAGCCGATGCCAGGGGGATTTTCACCATAGGCTATCCGACTCAGTTACTCCGTGCATGCATGCAGCATCTTCTTTAGCGCAATGACCTCTCAAACAGGATTTCCGATTGTTATAAATATAACTTTGTTCGATGCATGGCGCCCAAAAGCACACAACTTCCTATTCTGTTGTATAATTACATCACATCATCTAAGCTAACTATGTTAACTTCTTAATCTGCCAAGAAAAAAATAGAATAGCAACCGTTTGAGATTCAGATTTAGTAACTCTTACTGTCCCTGCTGGTAACGAATGTGAAGCCATTACTGGCCGATTGGTAGAAACTAGACCTCACAAGTTCTGGTCCCTGCAGCCGACTAAGTAATTGCTTGCTGGTACATTTATTAAAATTTCATATAATAGAGGGGAATGGATTGTATTTGTGAGAAGTGTTGCATTTGTGACTTTCCCAGTTATTTCTTAGTCTGTGCTCCGTTTAGCAAGTTTACGAATACGGAGGTCAGGACTACTCGTATGCTATTGATCTGTTCTGTGAAACGGCATCTATCACAGATGCATGGGGCACTTTGAATAACTAAATTTGCTAGTCGTTTTAACTAGGTGTGCAAGTGAGGTTTTATGTACAAAATTAGGGGGATCTCTTACTTGCTGAATTATTCGGTGGCAAACATATTTATGCTGCACCACGGGGTGAGTGGGATAGCGAACTATAGTTTGGTAGTACATTTCTCGCTTTTTTGAATGGTTATGTATTGCAGGCCACTAAGGCCATATCCAATATCGAAGACGCGCGTGGGTACCGGATGAAATCGAGAAGCCTGATTGGGCGCTTGATGTAAGTTCTAACTGGGATCAAGTGTCTTTACCTCCACTGTCTGCATGCCTTGTTGTCCTTGCTACTTCAACCAATACCTCTCTAAAAACACAACAAGCATATTGGATCTGTGTATTCTTTACCTTGTCATCTCAACTCCCCTTACATTGTCATACATTCATAGGGAATCCCCAAGATTGAACCAGATAGTGATCTGCAGAAAAGAGTTGAGGTATATTTCTTCATGAATTTGAGAGTATAACAAATGTTTGGCAAACAGATATCTGATGATCACTTCGATTTCTGTGATTGTGTAGATTAAGACCCCTGAGCTAATAGAAAGGATGAGAGAAACTTGTCGGGTACGTTCCTAGCACATACAATTGTGCCCAAAAAATGATTACTTATCATTTATTGTTTGCTTCACTCTATTATTTTTAGATTGCAAGAGAGGTTTTAGATGCTGGCGCTCGTAGAATCAAGCCAGGAATTACGACAGATGAAATTGATAGAGTCATCCATGAGGAAACAATTGCTAGAGGTAAGATTTACCCTTGTCTATAATTTACATGCAAAAAATTGATCTTCAGTTGATTATGTGATAATTTAACATGTCAAGTGGTAGAAAGTTTAAGGAAAACTTGTTTGCATCTTATCATATTCATTTTGAACTGATTATAACTTTCTTGCTTGCTTGTCAGGTGGATACCCATCTCCATTGAATTACCATTTTTTCCCCAAGTCATGCTGCACGTAGGTCATCTTTGTTTCGTTAATTAATAAGCTTCAATACTTGGATACTGGCATTTCCATTAGTCACATTGCTGTTACATTTTTCCAGGTCAGTTAATGAAGTCATCTGCCATGGAATTCCAGATGCCAGGTCCTCCTGAAATTCACACATGAATCTAATTATTCGTTTAGAATGTGATATTTATGACCTTGTTTGAGCAACTTGTTGCTTTTAACTATTGTTTTATTTATTTGCATGTGCAAATATTATCTATATATATATCTATCTATCTTCAGTTATTGAATGGTTTAGGGAAATATGCAAATAGACTCTAGTTGCACCAGTCATAGTTTTTCAAATACTATGTTCTAAGATGTAGCATAACCATTTGAAGTTTGAACTAAGTTCCTGATCTACCACTTTGCAGCTAGTCAATATGTTCTTAAGTTCATTTAGCTTGTAGACATGTTTGGTTAGTAGGCAGAGAACAAATTTAGATGTGTGAAATGGTCAGATTCCAGTTTTGTTTCATTTTGAGATCAAATGGAGCCTTGCTTGAGTTTTTTTAGTGTATGTCAGCGTTATCAGTTATTACTTCTGCACATTCGATTACCATTGATCTCTATAGTTGCGTCTGATTTATTGTAACAGGAAACTTGAGGATGGTGACATTGTTAACATTGATGTAACTGTATATTATAAAGGTGTTCATGGTAAAGTTTCTTCAGCCCAGTATGCTGTTTAGCTACTGATTTTTTTTTGGGGGGGTCTTGACTGAGCATATAACTCAACTTAGGTGATTTAAACGAGACATATTTTGTTGGAAATGTCGATGAAGCTTCCAAACAACTTGTTCGTTGTACCTATGAGTGCTTGGAGAAAGCTATTGCAATAGGTGATATTCTTGTAATCTGTCCTTTTCTTTAGTCCTTGGATCTGCTTTCCTTTTCACTTGCCATATCTAAACTTTTAAAATGTTTATTCCGTTCTTTGAAGTTCCTTACTACATTCGTAAAATCATGAAGTAATATCATAGAAAGGAGATATGATATTTGAACTAACGTATATTCATATCGACTCACAGTTAAACCTGGAGTTAGGTTTCGCGAGGTCGGAGAAATCATAAATAGGCATGCATCGATGTCAGGGTTCTCTGTGGTCAGTATCAAATTGGCACTGAATTATAATTTCATTAGGTTATTCACCATATACTTGCATCCATATTATAGTGAATATCTTTTTTTCAGGTGAAATCTTATTGTGGCCATGGCATTGGAGAACTGTTTCACTGTGCCCCAAACATCCCTCATTATTCAAGTATGTTCATGCCACTGTTGCATTTCTTCTTATATTAGTGCTAGAGTACAAGTTATATTTCAATGGTACATTAATGTAACTCAATTTCTTGTACTTTTTAATGTAGGAAACAAGGCTGTTGGTATTATGAAACCTGGGCAGACATTTACAATTGAGCCAATGATTAATGCAGGTAAGTGTACATCATGACACTTGCATACTCCAAAGCAAACTGTGTAGTTCAAGAATGATTTTTCTCCCTTGCACAAATCATAGTACCTGGGATTCCAGCATTGTTATAATTTTTGTTTTGTTTTGCAGGTGTGTGGCAGGATCGTCTATGGCCTGATGAGTGGACTGCAGTGACTGCAGATGGTAAAAGGAGTGCTCAATTTGAGCACACACTTCTGGTGAGTTAAAAAAAGGGTTTTGCTTTCTACTGCATTGACAGGAATAAATGGTCCTGTTCAAGTACACATATCATTCATACATTTTTGTTATGCTAAAGAGGAATCATGTACCTGCCCTGTACCTTACTCATACGTTTGATTAATTTGAACCAAAGGTATCTTTTACCCGTTTTTCGCTTGCTAGTGTTTGATTGGTGTTCTGCTCCACTAGTTATTGTTTAGCGAGAAAGCTCATTTTTGTGATAGATGCTGTTTTAGGGTTCATGTAAACCTTTCTTATTCGTTTGCTCTTGTGCTCCAGGTTACGGAGACGGGATGTGAAGTTTTGACGGCAAGGTTACCCTCATCACCAGACGTCTTCCCATGGTTGAAGCCATGATTTGGATACTCCAAGCATCAGCACCAATATATACTGATACGTGGTACTGCACAATTCTTTCAGTCAGTAGCCACCGAGTGAGAGTGTTCAGTGGATTTGACGATACATTTGATAATTTGTCCTGTACAAACTTCTTTATTCTCTGCATTACTGCCAATTGTTCCAGAATCATTTACAAGTTCTGATACTATGTGCTGCGTGACATTTATAAACTACTGCCTCTATTGCATTATATAGTCACGCTCGCTCAGTCCCAAAACACAAGGGATTCTAGATGGGTGCTGCCGGCGAACGAGCTAGGAGACGCCATCGAAGATAAGAAGACGAGCGTTAGCTGCCGCGAGGCTTTTGGCCTGCTTCGTGCTACATGCGTTGTGCGTTACCCTCGGTCCACCGTACCTGAGAAGCGCGATGGGCGACTGATGCCCACCATCACTCAATTACGCCATGCATTTACGTTGCAGAGGCTTTGGCTAGGACTTAGTGTTGCATTAATTGAGCAATCATATCTGCAAAAATATACCATGTTGGCGGGTATGACCAGAGAACACCATCGACAGTGATGAACAGGGAGGGACGGCCGGAGGTCATGTCGATGGCGGCGGAGACGGGACTGCCGAATGTCGCGGTCGATGGCGGCGTGGGCGCAGGGCAGCGTCGAGCCGAGCCGCGTGTGCTCTCTGCTTACGGGAGTTGGATCGCTCGGTTTGCTTTGTGATTCGTTTGGGCCACAATATCTAGGCGGTGCCGCACAGCAGCCTGTTTGCAGCACGTCTGCAGAGAATTTTGTTCCCGTATCTAGGGCCTGCAATCGGGGCTATATACATGGCTACATAATGCATCTACAGGCAGCAGCGCAACACAGCCTGTCACCACGGTGGCGTTCCACAATGGATATCGCATTTACATGGACATTCTGAACCCTGCCCAGAGCAGTCCCCTCCTTGCAAGCACGTTAGTAAGTTATCGCGAGCCAGTACAATACTTTGCCACAAAACACTAAATTCTCAAATCAACCCAATTCAAAATTCTGAACAGGGGTGCTACCATTTGCGTATTGTACACGAGCTTGCCTTTCGTCAACATAAAATTGAAGGCAGAACAACCATGCCTTGCTTCCTAGTATCCACTGAAATCAACCAATGATGAATAGGATGTGTTCTCATCAGACGACACAGTATTCTGTGCACCAGCTTTTCTCCATGTTTCTTGATTTACAGACTTGGAAGTGGTTACGCTGAAACCAGCCATCTCGTTGAATTCAGCCCTCTTACGCCTTGCTTCCTGCACATCTCCTTCCCAGCATGTGTCTGAGAGTATTTCCTGGGCTCTATCCATATTTTCCGACGGAATCAGGTCATCGTTTTGCAGCAGTACAAGATATACTTGGTCGGCTGCAGCCTTCCGAATCTGCAAGTGGGCAGAGTATGTGAGCCTAGCTGATTATGGTGTGGTGGCGTATGGTTCTCAAGGCAAGAAACGGTAAATGTTACCTTGGGGTATCGATGACCCAGGAATGTGATGAGTTGAGAGAATGCCTTGATGGAAGTTCCATCCAGTTGTGAAGAAATATATCCAAGTAGTGAGAGGCCTGCACATAACTTCGTGAAATCCTTGGATCCTTTCAATTCTGAGACCACTGAATCTATCAGTCCACTGTAGAACTCACTGTAGCCCTGCTGAGTGTCGCAAAATCAGAAGACATCCACCATATGAAGTATAACTACAGAAGCAAAATGGTCCTTTTTGCGACAAAAGTATTTGTGCAACCTAGCTAAAATTCTAGATATGGTATCATTTCATACACAGTGAAGTTTGAAATTGTAAAGTTGTTTTCTATCTATGAGCTTTCAAGTTACAGAAATTTAGTAACAATAAACGGTGCATTAACAATTTTCATGTGATCAGATCACCACGTTCGACTAGTTAATTTGACTTCATGGCCTAGCTAAACCAACTTCTGTGTTTAGCCTCCACTAGACATGCATGGCAACTAAACTTGACACATAAATGCTAAAAGAAACAACTTCTCACAATGCTCTAGCTCAACAGTTGCATAATTTTGGCACATATTTCTTGCAACTACTTAGCGCGCTCTTGACATACACTCACCTCCTTCAAGAAAACTTTTTTGCTGAAGAGAGCCTCAATAGTCTGCATGCAAACAAGGCCCCAGTTAGATTCAAAGAGTGCACAAAAGATGAATAACATCAAATGTGGGGAGCAAGAACGCAGAATGGTGTGAACTTTTACTACTTAAAATAAATAGACGGAAACTAAATTGATTTCTCCAGTGATTATGACATTTCAATCTAATGAGCAGGTAAGATAAAAAGCACAATGTTAGATAAACATCAACAGCAAAAAGATCATGCTCAAGCCGTAAGTAAACAATAATGCCAGCAGTGGTATAGTTCATTGGAAGCCTAATCATAATCTTGGGCACTTTCATGAATCTATCTTTATAAGAATAATTACATATGTACTATGATTTAGGAGCAAAATATGATGCTGTCAGCAATGTGGATAGACTTATTACCTTCAATGTGGGTGTAACTACACGATCGCATCTCTGGTAACACTCAAGGACCCATAAAAGGTCACAACTCAATAGATACTCTTTACTTTTCCCTTTACAGCTTGTATTGATATCGAAATCTTGCAGATACCCTACCAAAGCTGCTATCGAAGCTTTCTTCAAAGACTCCTGCAATCCACCTGTAGAAATCACAAGCCCCGCAAGCACAGGCTTGCTGTAACAGCTGACCTGAAGAAGCTTCACCAATCGTGGGTACGATACCTTAGGAACCTAATAAGGTAAATATAAATCAGTTCAATTTCGACAACAATATCATCAACTCATGACGGGAAGGAGAAAAAAAGAGAGAGAGAGAGGGGGGGGGGGGGGGGGGGGGGGGGGGTACATTTATTCAAAGATAAAAAATGGAAATTAGCACGGTGACATGTTCGTAATTAAAAGATCAAAGTTAAAGGCAGGACAGCTATTCTCCAAAGTCATAACAAAAAAAATGCCAAAATAAGATGTGTATTTTTGCGAGAGTTTCGCAAACAAAAGAAGAGAAACTGGCGAACCATCACTTACCGCCCACTGTAAATCTGTGCTGTTGGGAATAATTTCTTCCAGCAGTTCTCTGTGAGGTATAAATGGGATAAACTGTTCCTGGTTGTACAAAATCCTCTGCATAGTCTTGACAGCTATTTCTCTCATCTTATCTATTTTCTCAACTGCCTGTTTTGCAAGGCCTGCGATCAGATCCTGTGCAATAACAGAATCGAATAGCTGATGTTTGTTACCACTTGAATTTACTTCCATGTCATTCAGTTCAGACTCGTGACCAGAAGTTGGAGCTGTTCTCGATGCAACACTATCCCTCTTGCAGAGGATGAACGTGCACCGTTCTAGTGCATCCATTGCTGCTTCACGAACCCAAGAACCCACATCTCCTCTGTTATCTACAGCATAGTCATCAAGTGCTCTAAATAAAGATTGTATGACATAATCTTTTATGTACGCATATATAGAGTCTCCACTTTTTGAGCTCTGATCAAACGATGCTGTTAGAGTTTCGCAAACTAAAATTAGCCCCTTAACAGAGTTCACACGTGCTTCAGCATCAGGGTCATCAGGCTTATCCTACGAATCAGATCAAACCAGACATTTAATCTCAGCATCATAGAACTATAGCAAGAGCACAAATTATTACTACAATCTTCATCTGTCTTTATTATTAAGTAACAGTAGGTAATTTTGTTACCTCAATTGTGCATGAGCTACAGAGCTTACTCATGACAGGCATCCATTTCAGTATCAAGAACTCGTATGGTAATATTCCCAGGGCCAGTGCGGCACCTCGTCTTGCAGCTACATTTGAGTCATCTAGAAGTGCCATATACTTCGAAATGATATCATTGGCAATCTTTTCACCAGAAGAAACTAGATATGTTCGAATAAAATGCTTCAATGCGTCAACGGCGGCACACTGGACAAAATTGTTGGGAAAAAAAAAACTCAGCCTACAGAGGCAGATGACTAGCATTATGCTTGTACACGCTCAAGAAAGTACAAGTGGTGACATCAAATAACACAAGAACTAGGTTGACGATAGTAATGAGGGCAGCTTTTTGATTCAATTTACAAGTAGAAAAGAGAGTTCACCTGTATTTGAGAATTGGGATGCCTTAAATTCTCATTAAGGGTTTCTAATAAACTTTTCTTTGTCTTCTCATTCAAGGATATTCCAGCCATAGAAATACATGAAATGAATCGGGAAACAGCAGAGCGCATGATCTCTCCTCCTTTGCCTCGGTAAAGGCGTGCTTTCTCAATTGAGGGAACAATACCCGACAAAGCTTTTTGCATGCCTACAAAATAAAGAAATAAATTCGAGGTCGGTTTAAAACTTCGATATGAGAGACATTGATGCAAGACATCACATGGGCAGTTTCATCACGTACCAGTGGTAAAGGTAAAACCAAGCTGATATAGCTTTAAAGCAACCTCGCCAGCAGCTAGTGTGGCGCCGTGGCGAGTACACAAGTCCGATGACAGAGTGCAAGGAATCAACTTTTCGAGGACATGTCCTCCGAAGTAATCCATATCATATTGTACAATTAAAGAAAGGGCTTGAGCTGCCAATTCTCTCAACCCTTTTTCCTAGAAAGAAACAAAAGTCAGCCTAATGATGTATTGAAATATTGCAGTTCATCTCCACTAAGGCCCTGTTTGGATACAAAGTATTTTTGGAGTTGTTGTAATAATAATAATCTGGAGCAAATTATACTGATACATTTACTTTGTAAATGAATTTATCTTCATTTTTCAAAATTAAGACCATTTCCAGGTGCCAAAATTATAGAAATTTGCCAAAATGTAAGTAGATAGGAATTCAAGCATATGCCAAAATTATAGAAATTTGCAATAACAAAAACGCAATCTCATTTAAAACATAAAAAGGAACTACAGAGAACTACAATACCCAGTGAGTTATTTTATTGCAAAGAAGCTCTTCTGCAAAGGGATAAAGATACTCCTTATACTGAGCAACAGAAACAGCAACAGATAGATAAGAGTTTGATCGGGAAGCTAGTGCAAAATAATCTGTTGTATTCACGATATCAATGCCATGTGGGAAAGTCCCCTGTCTTCCAACATTCTCTTGAAAGGCAGCAGAAGCAGCTCTTCTACAATTAACCTACCATGACACAGAAAAAAAGCACAAAAAAGATAAGAAATTATAGTCAAAGTACTGTAAGATCAGAGAACAGAAAATATCTGGATGCTTCAAAAGTAGAACAAAATCAGAAATAAGCTTGCCTCTCGGTCATAACAAGCAACTGCCAGAAGGTGGGGAGCAAGTTGTTCCAAGACATCCTTCATGTCGTAAGTGGTATAAGCTCGACCAAATGCCCAACAAACATATGCTGCAGCATCTCTTACATGTGAGCCAATGCTGTGTGGGCCTCTTCGTACATCATAGTGTAAAGCCTGCAAAACTTCAACTGAGACACTATTGTCTTACTGAATCAGCACTAAACAAGGGTACCAATACTTAATTTCATAAAATTATCAAATAGAAGCACAACATCACGAGATGTGGGCAGATTGCAATCAACGCCATGAAACATCTTGATTAAGCAAAATTGAAAAAGGAAAACAAAGGTCTCATCTTTCAATTCCACTCTAATATTGTTTACCTTTATTATAACAGGTATAACATCAGGAAAGCTAGAAGGAAGCAACAAACCCCTCCGAGCAAGTTCAGCCAAAGCCAAACAGCCTCCGTGCCAGGAACCATCACCCTTCAGAATCGAAAAGTATAACATGAGTGATTAATTGATTGAGGTAACTAGCAGGGTTTACTGAGCTGAAGATAAAGAGATGTATGAAATGAAAGGATGTTGCAAAGTTTATAGGTTATGAACAGACCTCTCCAGGAGAAAAAAGTTGCAAGATTGATGATATAACTTCTTCTGAAAGTGCAGGTGTTAAACGTGAAGTTATCCTACCAATTCCTTTGGCAGCAGACCACCTTACAATCGTATCCTGACAAGGAATCAAGAAACGCTTGCCTTTAGTTCAATTGTAACCCTTCTTTTAGGTGATGCTACTAAATGCATTTCATATCCAACTTTTTGCATGCAATCAAAAAAAAAATAAAAATAAAAATGGCAGGCATGTGGGGCAGTCCCCTAATGTTCTCCCTGAAATGTATAGTAGTGAAGAATCATGGCTCCGACTGCTTACATAGTTTCTCACTCTCAATTAAGAGAAGTCATCCATTTCAGATACAACATATGTTGCAGAGCTTATGTAAGAGTAGCAGGCTTTGTGTATCTTTCCTGAAGTCATCCATAGTTTGAAGCAGGCTCATTGTAAGAGGAGTCATCCATAGTTTGAAGCAATCAAGAATGCTCCACGCAAAATTTTGTCCTAACCACATACAACTTATGACTTTAGCGTTCAGCTCTATTGCATGTTAACAATTAATAGGGCCGATTAAGAGATGATTGTGTGCCTTTTTTTTACGGCTCCAAAGTCCAAACACACAGGACAATCAGCATTTTGCTACATATTAATCTAGAGATGCAGTTGAGGTAAGACTGGCAAGCAGGTAAGGTCCCTGTAGGGGAAAACGGATACTAGTCGGCAAGCAATGAGAAAAGAGAAAGGAAATTGATTCATGCACAAACAATGAGCCTGCCAAACATGAAGGAGACGACATCATATAGTTGGTAAACATTACTAGCACATTTTGGGTAATTAAGTCAAAACTTCACAGCACAATATCAGGATAAGAACATACTGAATCCCTCAAACCAGTCAACAGCAAGTCGATAATCTCTTCCACAATTTCTGGAACATCCATATCTTCTTCCACAGAAAATATGTCTGTCTGATCAATATTCACTTTTTCGCTTGATCCACTTGAATACCCTTCTCCAGCAGTGGAACTCGAAAGATTTGCACCCAGCAAACTACTTACTGACTGCACAAAGGACAACAAAAGGTGGGCACTATGGTACAAACATCCCCTTACATCAAGAAGGACATAAAACTAAACTGAAAAACAACTTGCACATTTCTCAAGATAGCATTCCATAAAAGATGTAAGACATGCATGAATTCCAGAATTGATTCCTTTTGTGGAAACTGCTGTTTAGAATCTAAAGAAACAGTTGACTTGGTTAAGTACATGACCCCACTTAGCTGATCGGCTGATCCCTACATGTTTATGGCAATGTGGCAAGGCATTGTTCTTGTCATATGTTTAGATTCTCCACAGACTCAAGTGATAACAAAAGCATTGCATGTTCCAATATAAAATCCAGGATATGCATGAACTTCCCTCTAGAAACACATCCAAAATATGAACACGATGATGTATTTACATGCAAATGAAAGAATATCCACAAATATTCCCCAAAAGTTCACTGTTATGAGTTAGAAGATTCCATGAAAGGTTATTTATCAAACTATTGGCATGCCTTAAACTACCAATGTTTCCTAAACTGGTCAAGCATTGAGTTCCAACATAGTAGTCTCTCTTAACCAACTTCTACTATATGAACACATATAGAAGTTATGAAGAATTTCCTAGATTCAAAGTTTTGCATGGTGCATACAATATAACAAGACTGCAAGCACATGCCATTCAAATGTCCTACTGCAATTTTTATAGACAACTAGAATGGAACATATGTATCAGGTACTCCAGAAATAAATTATTTTATTTACCTCGCCCTAAAAACTTTACGAAGGACACACACGTCAATGTAACAATCTAAATGTTCTGAATCTTAAAAAGGACAGCATTTTAAACTCCATATCACTGATGGTGATGGTTTAAGAGAAAAGAAAAAACAAAATATGAGCAATGATGTGAAGTACTCAGATGTTATGACAACGATAATATTTAAACCTTATACCGCCATGATGGGAAACGTGGAGGCAAACTAATGAGAGCAACTCGCTGGGCCAGTTTCACAAGGAATTTTCTAAGAAGAGGATTTCTGGCTGAGACATCAGTCTTCATCACAACTGAACAATCATTCCAAGTAGCAGAAATTGCACCACACAGCACGCCCCGATTACCAATCTGCAACAAGAGTAACCAAAAGAACAACAAATGTAAATTGACAGGTTGTAATTCATATATGCAAATTCATGTTAAGTCCATGTTGACACAAAGAAATATAATTATATACATGTAAAACAAACCGATTAAGAGAAACAAATGGAAGTTTTCAAAAGACTTTATCTCCAAAGGAAAAGATGTATCTATTATATCTGCAGAATGCTGTTTAAGAAACAAGACATAGACAAACCTTAAATATCGATGCTAAAGTTTCCACTATACCAATGGACATAAATTGATTCACAAAGTCATCTGTGACAGACAACAACATCTTGTGTGCCCATTCCATAAAACTGAAAAAACAGAATCAGGACAACTCAAACCACTGTCCAAAATATTGTTGCAGAGAAACAGTAGAAATCACCAACGGTATTCAAAAGTTTCAAACAATAAATATTTATTTCAGTGTTAATGAAAATTCTCCAGGGATAAGGTATACTAAAGTACTGCAGCAATTTGATATGTAAATGCATGAGTTGTACGGAAATAATCATAAGAATAACCTGCTGAAAGGTTTTGCCATGTCAGGACGAGTCAAGAGCCTTGCAAGCAATAACCCTGAAATCCTCCTCATTGGACCTGAACTGGACAGATAATCTTTACAGATGTCCACTGTCCTTGTCACAAGGGGAACGACCTCAGTCCCATCCATGCTATCAGCAGTAGCAATGCTTGTATCAACAGTGGAGATATCAAATGGGATTAGAACCAGTATATAAAGCCACAATAGAACAACAGACTTAGTCTCCATTTCCCCTGTGCTCTCTACCCGAAGAGCCGTTGTCGAGCTCATCGAATGACACTTCTCAAGGAGAGCCACTGCAAGCTCCAGATCTGAAACCTGGTGAGGGAAGAATTTGATGACACTCTTGTACCCACACACGCTGACCAGAGTGTAGATGATAATACACAGAGGCTTGATAATGCCAAGGAGCTCATTGCTGGCAGCACCAAGTTCCATTGTCTTTGACTGAACCAACGACATAAGTGGTGAAACAATGTTCTCCAGGTATGGCTCTAGTAGTTGGCCCTCTTCTTGATATTTGTCCATCTATTTCTCAAAGAAAAGATAACATTAATCATAATGCTCATAAGCATGATGTTTTGGCACGAAGTAATCCACAGATTTATGCTCCTTCAAGAACAAAGAAACTGATGTTTTATCATGTGTACAGCCGGTTTTAATATTAGTTATCATTACACTGTGAATGTTAAGGACGGATATATGAAAATATTGTGTAGATTTGTCACAAAACATCTCAGGTTTTGCAAAAATACGAATATAAAATAGTGACCAAAGTTGTGTCCTGGACACCATGTTAATATCTAAAAATGTCACCACACTGTATGGACCTTTCTTTTTTCCCAATAATACAAAAATATGCAGCTCTCCTGTGTTCGAGAAGAAAAAAGATGTCATCACAAACCAAAGAAAGTAAAACTTAAATATTAACTCCTCAAGTCTGAAACTAGGTATATCAGTGTCATCCAAACATAACAGTTGTTATTCATATCCCGAATGCTTACAGTTCCGCATTCTGTGAACCATTCTGTGAACAAAAGCAGACTGTAGTTGCTCATTAACTGCATGTTACAGAGACCTTCGCTAGTTCAGTTTTGCACTGTGTAGAAGCCACAATGTGATTAACACATTTTCTGGATACATTACACTTTACAGTTTTACTATTTTTAAAGTTTACCTCCAAAGTTCAGCAACTGAGGAGGAAACTGAACAGATATGTTCTTGAATGCACAAAAAAATATCAAGGTTGAATTTAAACATCCTCCTAGGACCAAGTACTGATCTGTGCCAATCATTTGTATCCCAGCTCATCAGCTTTCCTCAGTTTTCGCTCAGAATCTTGCATTGGCAATAGACTGTGCATCCGCTGGCTAATCTAATCCAGTGTTCAGAAAACAAATAAAATTGGGGAGTGTGGGAAAAAGTTGCTTCAAATTCAATACGATCTTTCGAATTTAGCCAACAGACATTGTATCAGATCATTTCATACTAAGTAATTAAGCAAATAAAAGTTAAATTGAAACCAGAGCTACAGGTTTTTCTTCCAGAGATCCATGGTTTAGTGACAGGGAGCACACGGGGGCAGGTTGAGGGGGAGAGAGAGCTTACGATAGAGCGGATCCTGTGGACGTCCCCGGGCTCGACGACGCCTCCAGCGGCGACTATGCGGCCAAGGATGGCGGAGAGGAGCTCCCACTCCCGGAGGAAGTACCTGCGCAGGACGACCTCCTTCGAGTCGTGCTCGTCGTCGACGGCGGCGGCAGGATCAGCGGTTGCTTCGCCGCCAGAAATGGCACTCGTGGGATCGGAAGGGGCGGCATTAGGTGCCGGAACGGCGGCTTCCTCCATCTCCGGAACGCGGTGGCAGTCGGCACTCGGCAGTAGCTGTGACGACTGACGAGGCGTCGAGGCGGCGCCGTCGTCGAGTTCAGTGTCTCTTTCGCCGTGGCCAGGGAGGGACGCGTATGCGTATAGCTCTGAACCCGGTTTGGTCGGCCCGTCGATCAGACTCGAACCGGACCGGCCCAGCGGGTTTAGCTGGTTACCGGGTTAAGCGTCGTGTACTTATGCTGACTGGATTAGAGATATGTTCGACTTATGCTGATTGGATTTGAAATTTACCTCTCACCATATAGGATTGATGAGAGTGGCCAAATTTTGGTAAATGTCTATTTTACCCTAGCATCGACGTCGTCCACGTAGTTGGCGACGAGTTGACCTTGCGTCGGCTTTGGGGTCAACGTCGAGACGCGCCCGCGCAAGAGCGGCGAGGGAGCGGAGGCGTGCCCGCGCCACCTGCCACAAGGCGGTGGATCTAGTCGTGCCGAGACGCCGTGTGGTGGAGCTTCGCATCCCAGGATCGGAAAGGAGGTGGCGGCGCTGGCAGACAGTGAACCGATGACGGATCCGTGATAAAGAGGCGGCACGGAGACGGCGCGCGAGACGTCGTGAAGAAGACGCCCATGGTCGCCGGCGAGCTCCTAGAGGATGGATATCATCTCCAATCGGTTTTGAACGCTTATTCCTTGAGCTGATGCAATCGATCTACAATCAGTAAATTGAATGCTTATTCCTTGTGCTGATTCTATCGATAGCCTTTCCATTGATCGTGCTAGGATGTGTCATGCATGTTTTCTTCAGACACGGATTGAATTGAGATTTGGCTTTGTTTATGTCTTCATTGTCGTGGTGCTTTCAGCTAGAAGCCTCACTAGTGTGCTCCTATGCAGTATGCTACACCTCAGATTTCAGAATTTATTTGGTCTTTTTTTTTTTTTTGAGAATTCTGAATTACTTTGACTAGCTATGAGATCCTATCTTTATTTGACGTTTCCTTGAACTGAAGTGGGTGAAAAATATTCTAAATAGAAAGTGAGGGTGCGTTTGGTACGGTGCCAGATTCTCGGAGAAACAGAAACGTTTCAGATTCTCTCCAGAAACGATTCTCAACCTGAAACAGAATCACTTCAGAAATCATTTGGATGCTTGTCTTGTTTCAGATTCACCATAGATAGGAGGAGTATTGAATTTACTCAGATACCCTTGTTTGTATTTATCATTGATGCTCATGTACGCTAACGCTCCAAAGCAAATTATATGTCTTTGTAAAAACAACTGCCATGAAGAAAAATTCAATATTTAGCATCCGTGTGCACCTAATAATTTCACAAGAGAAGTCTCACATGGTAACCGTGTGCGCCTAGTAATTTAGAACCTGCCCCACCTGTTAGTGTCACACCCTTCTTCTCCATCCCCCACGAGGCCACGACCAGGAAAAATGAAAACAAACTCAGACGCCATTGCTACTGTGGTGAAGCTCGCCTCCATCAACAGGAGCAGCGTTTGGCAATAGGAAATAGCAAAATGGCTTGAGGAGCGAGAGTGGAGGTGAGATCCAGTGCCAGATTCGTTCGAGCACATGTTCGGAGTTGGTTTTATCAAGCGGCGGCGGCCAACCCTAGCGAGCAGTCGATGGATTTTTCTCGTAATTTCGTAGATTTCTAAGGGGATGTGAGGTCAGGCGAAGTGTTTCAGGATGCGGAACACCACTTTAGGTGTTTCACGTCTGTAGGCAAAAGTTTCGAATCGTTTCTCCCGTTTCTCCTCTGAATCGTTCCAGAAAATAATCGTTTGGAGCCGTTCCAAGCGATTCTGCCCAGAATCAGAATCGATTCGAGCATCCAAACGGACCCTGAACTATCTATACAGCAGCCATCTTCTCTTCACGACAGTCTTCGTTTGCTAAAAATCATTTTATCATCCACTAACTGAATCTTAGCATGTAGACTTTGTGCTTGATTGTTATTGGATATACAGTACAAAACCATCATCATTGAGCTATATAAGATGCTACGAAGCAGAATGGATCACACACGATGAACTTGTAACTTCAGTTAGTGGATGCAGAATCGACTAACAAGTCATTTATATGCGTGTTCTGAACTTCTTATCAGTCTTTGCGTAGTGCATGTAGTGCACCGGACCAGACTTGAGGTAACAAAGCCTCGTAAACTACTAGCAAATCCACCGCAAGCTCCTCACACGTGCGATTCTAAACTAATACAGGAGCATCGGGCAAAAACAGCTGGCTTCGACAGGTTTAAACCGGTTAAACCGTAGAACCAGCCCAAGCTAACTCAGCAACCAAGCACTCTGCAAAAGAACCGACCCAACTCGATGTAAACCGCTGTCGATGGTCTGATTTTGAAAACCAACAAAAACAAGCAAAACCTGTGAGTGAACCTAAAGCTATTTCCAACAGAGTTAGAGATCCAAAACTCAGATTAGTTGTGAACAGGGTTCAACATACAACACCTAAAAATCTAGGTCTCCAACCGAAATACCAAAACCAAACCCAAATCGTGTCGCTGCTGCCCGCGCTCGAGGCGAAGGCGCAGAGCTCGCCGCATGCCCGCGACAGAGAGGGAGGAGGAGAGCCGTGGGCGGGGGTGGCGCGGCAGGGGAGCGGCAGCGAAAGGGATGGGTCGCGTCGCTCCGTGCTTCATTTGTGGGTCGTAGAGCGAGGCATTTCTAAAATGGATATGCTGTTTAGGTCTTCCTTTGCAGGCTGTTATTGTATGTTTTGAAACCCATTTTGGGTGACCCGTCGGAGATAGTCTCAGGTAGAAAATCTTTACGCTTTCGTAGTGAGGAGGCAGAAAAGCGTGCTTGCTTTCGTAGTGAGGAGGCAGAGGCACGAAGCCACGAACAGACCAGGAGGGAGTAACCGAGGAACAGGGCGCAACGAGGATGCAGCCGCGGCGCGCCGCCTCCGGCCGGCCGTCGGGCACGGATGGCTCCGACTTCTCCTACCGCATGGTCGTGGACTCCCGTAAGCGCCCACCGCCCAAATCTCTGTTCCAGCCCTTCGTTCGCACCCCTCTCCTGACCTCTGCGATTTTTTTGCGATCCTACGCAGGGTACCAGAGGGTCGCCGAGGGAAGATCCCGCCTCGCCCGCCTCATCCTCGTGCAGGTGAATCACAGCTTGAGCTCTTGTCCTCTATGGCCGTCGTTGGCGATTCTTGATCTGATCAGTGCGCGTGGTTTGCTCCTGCAGGCCCTGCATCAAATGGCCGGGGGCGCGCTTCTGTTCCTCTCCCTGTCCAAGGGGGCGGAGCCAAACAAGTTTGCAGTGCTGTCCGTGGCAGCGGGACTGCTAGCTATATTGGTGGGGGAATTAGGTGATTTTCAACTTCCTGGGTTAATTCGGTGGTTCTGATGCGAGATATAATTACTAAATCAACTTCACTTTCGAGTTCAGTCAAAGTGCCCATGGCACTGAGCGGTAAATGAAAGTGTCTCCTACTCTGGCATAGGCGAGGAATTAAGTAAAGCAGACTCTTAAGTACAGGAAACCTCACCAGCTTTAGCTTCATTGATGCATTTGATCATGTAGGAGTTAGTGAGATGAGAGAGGATTCATTGACTGTGTTTTGGTATTTGAGCTGCATTTTGCCAGAACAGCAAGCAGGTCTTGTTTATGATTTTAATCCACAGCATGAAAGCCTTTTTCCAGTATAGCAGATCTGCTTGCACGCTTTGGCCATAGTCATATTCAGATCAGCGGGAAGTCATTGAAGTGTACTGCAGTATGAACATTCATGCCAAGCTGTAAATTGTATCAATGTGCTCATAAATAGGCTGCTGTTCATTTCACCGAACACCCTCGACCACACATAACATATGGAAGAGTGTTTGCGGTTAGGAGTCAGGACATATGGAGAAATTGTCTTCTACTTTTCGTTCATGTTTTTCAAAGTGATGACTTTTTCCAGTATCGTCCCGTGAATTACCCTTTGCCGTATTGCTGATTGTGTTTGGCCTGATGTTATTGTTTGCTCCACAGGACGGAGGAGAACTATGGCAGCGCTGCTTCGGATGTACACAAGCTTGTCATCAATCGCTGTTGCATTTTCTGTGACATGCATTATTCGTTCAGAATTGTTCTTGAAGGTATGAACTGAATTTTAAATCCATATGTTTTTGCAAGTGATATGGTGCAGAAATGTCCCATTAGAATTCCTTTTTTTTTTTCCTTTTATGTTGCGCATTCGCAGCTTTTGATGTTGTACAAGTAAGACAAAACTGAATATTCATCATCTTTTGGACAAAGTAGCATGTGTGACCGTATCATTTGTTGTTAAGACCATAGCTTCCAATAGAATGGTGGGTGCCTTTATTAGTACCTGATTGATTTCAGCAACAATTTATATATGTTGAGGTTCTGGCCTTAGGTCCTGTTAACACAGCACATTGCCGATCTCTGAAATAAACTCAAGCGGGGTACTGTGTTGTGTTGTCACTGTTGTGATCCAATTCTGAACTGCCCTATAAGGTAAGATTGATTGACGGACGTAATTGCTCGCTTTCTGAAACTTCAGTAGTGCATTCATAAGAATGGAACTCAGTGGGGTTCACAAGCAAGTGGAGTATGTGGTTTGTTTGAAGCAGAGAGAAAAAACTTAATTGGTCGTGGCATGGTGTGAAGTGGAGTGTCTAGCAGTGGATTGGCATTCCTGCTTTAAGTTTGCTGCAAGAGCTGGAAACATGCACCCTTTCACATTACATCACCAATCATTCCATAGAAACTGCTGGAGCCAATATGTTGCCTTCTAATTTTGGAGCTTCTTTCATGTCTATATTCTTTCAGAGAAGTAATTACTGCCAACTAGCTAGAACTAGTAGTATTTTTCTTGCTTATCCAGATTTTTGAGGAAGAACTGTGGTACCATTCATGCAAACTTGGATAAAGTAATACAATACTGCAGAGGAAACTAACCGTGTAGTGCTAATGTGTGGTCCAGAAGAGTAATAGTTTGATTCCTTGATATTTGGTGGAATGCAAATATGTTGTGAAAGAAAATTTGATTCAGTATCAAATCGACATGGGGAAAACAAATCTAGCAACACCTGAGCTGAATGTACTGATCTATACACTAAGTTTTCCCCTCTGTTTCCTAAATGGAATTAAACACCGTCTAAACGCTAGATAGGCACACTCGTCTATGCCTAAAAGGCTGTTTAGCCCGATTAATTGGTCGTTTAAACAGATTAAACGCTAAACGATGGTCAATAGACTGTATACTGTTTACCGTTTACGTTTTCACTTTTGTCACCTGCTAGAATTTGAGATAATCCAGCTATGAAGAAGCTGATCTCCACAATGTCAAATGGTAGGGTATCATCATCAATTTACACATGAAGTACGTAACGATATTAGACTTGAGGAAGTTTGATAGTGAAGTGAGAAGAAATATAAGTCTGAGTGGGTGAAGAAAAATATCTGCAGGTAGGCCTCTCTATTTTTTAATAAGAAAAAGTAGGTATTATCATGGTTTGATCTGAAAAATGAATTTAAACATAAAGCATGTTACATTAGATTTGAGGAAGTTTGATAGTGAAGTGAGAAGAAATTATAAGCCTGACTGGGTGAAGATAAATATCTGCAGGTAGGCCCCTCTATTTTTTGATAAGAGAAAGTAGGCATTGTCATGGTTGGATCTGAAAATGAATTTATACATATAGCATGTAACATTAGATTTGAGGAAGTTTGATAGTGAAGTGAGAAAAAATATAAGCCTGACTTTGTGAAGAAAAATATCTGCAAGTAGGCCCCTCTATTTTTAATAAGAAAAAAGTAGTTATTGTTATGGTTGGATGTGAAAAATGGCTGTCTTTTTCAGTGTTGTTGCCCACATGGTTGAGCTGATTGACTGATATAACATTATACATATATCTTGATCTATGGTAGATACAACATTATACATCTATGCTGATCTAAATAATTGAACCAGTGATTACTCATGCTGCACATACATTCTCTCGAGTAATTAGTTATCATGTTCATGTCAGTATTTTGGTGTAAACTTCAGTTATTCTTGTTGATGCATCACCCTGTATGTTTTGCAATTCATTGTCGTGCTTTTGTGTATGAATTCATCAACTATTTTCCACCTTGTTTGCTTAGGTTAAGAAGCAAAACATGGCAGTCATAACAAGCTATGAACTGATTGATGCAGTTCGTGTTGCACTTGGTAAGTTTTAGGTGGTGTTCATGAAGTTGTAGTCAAAATATTTGTTGCTAACTTACACCACTTCATTATGTTAGGTGTACTGCTGCAATTGGTGGTTATAGCTACAACAACTAGACTTCTGCAGAATATGTCTCCTCCCAAGAGAGCTTCATGAAACGTTATAACATTGTAGCCGTGCTTCACCATTAGAAAGGATAGTACGCTTCAAGTTATCAGATTTCAAGGATTGGTTTGCTGTGGATACATGTTATGGCTATCATGTTTTATTCCCTAGCATGCAGTTGCTACTCAGTTGCTACTGGAGGATTACAGTTGCTACTGGAGGATTAGGACCTTGGTCACTGCGGTAACTGTCAGGTGCCGCCTAAACATTGGATATTTGATTTGAGGGGATCTAAACAAGGAACCAAATGACAACTACTCAGGCGTGACTTGTGACTGATCTTGATTCTTGTCCATTGCTTGTGTTGTGTTATGTCTCGTGAATGAGCAGTTGATATGAATTTCGCTTTCAAGGTAGAGGATCCTAATCCGCTTTGGAGTCTCTGCTTCCACTGATCAGTGCTTGGGCAGTGGAAAAGGATCGGCATGTATGTCAGTATAAGACAATGTTATCTTTGTCGCATGCAATGGAAGAAAGTTACTTTTAATTTTGGTTGCTAATATTCGTTTGGCTGAAACCGTCAGGTGCCGGCTGCAGAATGCAGACAATATTTGTACTCCCGAGTTGTAGCGCACTCTTGGACGTCAGTGTACACAATGCTGATGGTTGATCCGAGCCAATAAAATCGATAGGACAGCTGCTGTTTATCTTTCAAATCAAGCTGAGTATGTTCTTGCCGATCGAGGTGGTTGGTAGTACAAAACTCTTAGTTTTAATATACCAGATGTACACGAGTCCCCATTTCAATATTAGATCTCATTTGAAATGGTATCAAAAGAATCCACGCACTGTCCACTCCAGACCAAAACCAACACTAACCCGTGACTCCACCTCCCATTTAATTTCTCTGCTGTAACGAATCATTTGCTAACGAGGTGCGATCATGCTCTCGTATCACTGTGATCTCACGCTACAACAGCACACAAAGACGTTTTGCGTATATGCACAAAGGACAGACTTCCATGTTCCACGCACAATGCATGTGGGGTACTGAACTGGCTAGGCTAGGGCATCTGCTTGGCCATGCGGTTGACGATGCAGAGCGCGTTGGCCGTGAGGTGCGCGACGCCGGCGACGTGTCCGCGCACGGCCTCCCTGGCTCCGCCGCCGCCCGCGGCCTCGGCCCTGAACCCCTCCATGCACATGTCGTCGTCCGTGAGCGCCGCGCTCGCCCACGTCTGCACGCTGTCCACCTGGAACCGCACGTCGTCCCTGCTGCTGCTGCTGCTCCCCGGAGCCGCCTGGCCTTGCCGCTCGCCGTCGTCGCCTTCCCCGAGGCGCGCCATGGCCTCCACCGACTGCCGCAGCATCCCGACGGCGTCGCCCAGCATGCCCACGCAGTCCCGCGCCGCCTGGGCCGCTACGGGAGGCAGGTGGCCCGCGGCCGCCATCCGCCTCATCGCGGCGGTCGCGTTGCGCGCGCCGCGCAGCGTGACGGTGAGCGCGGCCCACGAGAGGCGCGCCGGGCTGGACCCGACATCCGCCGCGTACGGCGCCAGCGTCGCGTCTCACAGCGCCGGGTACTCCGCCGCCGCGCACCACGACCGCACGAACCCCGCCGCGGCCGCAGACGACGTCGGCGCCGGACGCGCCGTGACGGAGGAGGAGAACACGCCGCACCAGCTCGGGAGCAGCATCACCAGGAGAAGCAGACACGAGACGCCGCTGCGCACCATGGCCTACGAGTCATACGCGCGCGAGCACGTTAGCTGCTAATTACGACGAGTGGCTGCTTCTTTAACGCCTCTGCCAAGTGGTGTGGGAAGCTTTGCGTGGACAAAGAGTGTGGGATGCGGGCGCAGGTTTTATAGGGGCAAGCAGAAAGAAGATATGAGGCGCGCACGGCGTCCGGCATGAATGCATGGCAGAGCTCGCACAGAGAAGCCTTGATACTTGTCGAGGTCGGCGTGGACACGGGCCGACGAGTGCCTGGGAGGGAGATGGCGCGCAAAGCGACGACTGTTTCGGCCGTCGGTTGGGGCAGGCTGCTACGGCGGCGGATAGAAGACGTTGCTTTCATGGTGGTGCGGGTGCGGGGACTGGGAGCCGGATCACTGGCGTTGGGCGTTTGCGCACGTCGTCGCGGTCACCGCCGGTTGGACGCGAGGAGGGGACAAATCGTTGTGGCATTCGCCTCGATCCCAGTTGCTCGTTGCCTAGTGCAGGGCAGCGCACGTGCGACATGCATGACTGCTTCGTCCGTTCTGGGCAAATACTGGAGAACGCGCGCGCGCGCTTGCGCTGCTCCAGTTCCACATGGAGGTCGGTCGGCTTAGCGCGCTGCGTAGTTGAACTGATACGTATACCAGCATTATTGTTTTTTTTTTGCGAGGACCAGCATTATTGTTAGAGCAATATAGTCCTCTCTTTCTCTGAAGAAACTAGAAACACAGCGCGGCCTTGCCGCGCTATCCATCTATGTAGCTATTCTTTTCTGCATTACCCTTGTGGTTAAACCAGCTGGAAGACATTACAAAGTCAATACAACTACTTGTAGTTAATAGTACTCAACTGATTTGCATGTCATATTATGACATATTAATGTTAGATAGAAATATTATAGATAAAAGTTCACAAATGTACATATATACATAGCAGAATGTAGTTCCATATATATACATGAAACACAAATTATTTTAAATAATTCCTTAAAAAATACATTTATCAATCTTGATTTAGGTAAAATTTCCAACAAACATAGGGTGATATGGTTAGATCTCATCTATCATATCCACTATCAGTTTAGTGGATATATTATGCCCAAACCTGAAATGGAGCTATGATATAATATTGATATTTTTTTAGAAATTTCCATTATCGTGAAAGAATATTGGTGACTTTTTTATACCTGCAGGGTTTGTTTTATATATACTCATTGCCAGTGTTGATGTTGTAATCTAAGTCAATAATTGGATCGTCAGCCAATCCATCGGAATTATTTGGTTATGCCTAATTTTAGAATGTTCAAATTTACCTCCAAGCTTATAGCCAATAGACATAGAAATTGATCGTGGCTCAAAGATGCACAGGTATATGCAACAGCAGTTAGGAAAGAAAGGTTGGTACATGTTCGGCAATCCTTTTCTGGATGAAGCACTATTCAGAGTTAATGTTCCAGAGAGAGAGAGAGTTCCCCATTTTAGCTGCAGGTGCACCAATCCTTCTCAATATCTCTCAAGTAGTAGAGAATGAGGATCCATGGCAGATTTTCTTTATATCCATCTGTGTGGTTTGTATCGGTGGCTCGATGTATCGCCAATATATGATTTTTCACTAAAGGTGTCACAATTTTGTTGCGTGCTGGAGAATTGTATGCATAGTAGTTGGAAGGAGATGCAGCTAATTACTAGCTTGATAGGCGTTGCTAAATTAACTAAAATCATATACTTTTCCCAAACGGGGTTAATCATATTCTCTATATACTTGCTAGTTTCTAAACAGAAAAGAAGATTGATAAAAGGAACAAATAAGATATTTGGGTTATTCATACTCATAAGTGAAACCATATTCTTTATCATACTTTGAATATCGGCATGCTAATAAATGTAGAATATCCTACTATGTTGACAAAGGTGCGATGATGGCTGAGCGTTCTATGGTACTCCAGTTTCTAATATAATGCATCCACGTCAGGTAAGCTGCACACCAAATGGAGCTTGAGCATGAAGTCATGCAGGAGATGGCCACGGTTCAAGCAAGTTGTAACAGAGGACGCAAAGCATTGGCACATTGAAGTTGAAGTCTTGAAGAGAGTATCACCACCCTACTAACAAAACATATCTGGAACTAAGAAATGCTGAAAGTAAGAGCTTATCAAACCATGCATTAGTTTTTAGCTGTGATAGTAGTATTAGTCGACAGTTTTTTTTTTTGGGTCTGTGTGTGCTTCCAAAGCTTGCTTACTTTTTCTCTTTTAGTGCTTTTGTGAGTACGTGGAGCTGGGTCTTCACAGAAAAGAAGATTGATAAAAGGAACAGATAAGATATTTGGGTTATTCATACTCATAAGTGAAACCATATTCTTTATCATACTTTGAATATCGGCATGGTAATATCTAAACTGGAAAATGTAGAATATCCTACTATGTTGACAAAGGTGCGATGATGGCTGAGCGTTCTATGGTACTCCAGTTTCTAATATAATGCATCCACGTCAGGTAAGCTGCACACCAAATGGAGGTTGAGCATGAAGTCATGCAGGAGATGGCCACGGTTCAAGCAAGTTGTAACAGAGGATGCAAAGCATTGGCACATTGAAGTTGAAGAGAGTATCACCACCCTACTAACAAAAAATATCTGGAACTAAGAAATGCTGAAAGTAGGAGCTTATCAAACCATGCATTAGTTTTTAGCTGTGATAGTAGTATTAATCGACAGTTTTTGTTTTTTTTTTTGGGTCTGTGTGTGTGCTTCCAAAGCTTGCTTACTTTTTTTCTTTTAGTGCTTTTGTGAGTACGTGGAGATGGGTCTTCTGCTGTGTCTTCCATGCATTCGCCTTGCACTGCCGCTGCTGCCGCTGCAACTTGTGATCCGGCGGGCTGCTGGTTGTCTCAGATCAACAGTGTAGGGAGGAAGAGTCTGGAGAGATCAGTAAACTTTTACCAGCTGACTTCATGTTTGCCGTCCGTTTTCAATCGGATGGGTAATGCTGAAATAACTGACGTGGATCAATAAGTTTTAAGAGAATGCACAGCATTTACTTTCACTCATTCATAGACTACACTAGAAAAATGGCGCGCAATTTGCGCGCCGCGTGGCCTTCTCCTGTTGCGAACCCGTTGTGAATTAGAGGCCCGGTCCTTATATGAACTGGGGATTGGGTTGAAACACTAATCCCCATCATTCTCTCCCTTCCTCCTTCCCATTTCCACCGGCGGCGGTCGAGAACGTGGCAGCGGCCCCCTCCTGTTGCGAACCCGATGTGAAGTGAAAAGAATAAAACACATTTTTGTTTCTTACTTGGATGAGCACGAATATTTTAGAACACAATGGGTTATATTTTACACTCATAGCAAGGTGGTTCATAAGATATTATAATCCACAAATTTTGCAGTCATGAAAACTTTATAATGCTTTTCTTAGAGTTAAGAAATGAACGGGAACCAAACGGTACACCAATGGTAAGCCAACCATCGAACAATTTCCACCGTCAACCATCAAGGCGGGGCAGAAATTTAGAGGAGAGGAAAGTGTTTATTTTGTAAATCGTTCAATTAAATTAGAAATTGTAATGTAATTTTGTTTCTTTCATTTATTGGTCCTAAAATAAGTGGCCCAACTAAATCATATAAAAATATGTAAATAAGTTGTTGCTCAAATAATTAAGTAGAAATGATTTATAATTTAAATGTAGCATTAGGACATAATATCAGCTTTGTTAAATAAAATGTTAATCCATAGTTAATAAGAAGGGAAAGTTTAATAATGTTTGGGCCAAAATTTATTAGTTTAACCTTGTTAGTATAAAATTGGTTGCAGAAAATCTATTTAAAATCAGTAAGTCGACCCTAATTTTGTTAATTATCAAGGCAAAATATTATTTAAAGCTATATTAACCGGTTTACATAGAACAATGTTCTTATGACTAAAGGTGATTAGTAAGAAAAACTACAAGATTTAATTGATTATTCATGTCTACAAATTTAATTATGCAAGGAATTATGATTTTTTTGATGTGGTTACTGCTAAATAATATATTTGACGAAGACATTGAGGCAAATTGTTTTCTTGATAAGTAAGGGCCAGATTGTCCTTCTGCGGTCGGGTGGCTATGGGAGTCCTCGGCGGCGGCGTGATGGGCTGGGGGGGGAGCGGACCGTGCCTCCATTCCCTTCTACGGTTACGACAACAAATTTGTTAATCTATGACAAATTTGGAGTGTGTTTAAAATGATTGTAAAAACAATATCATTCTGTCACGATTTTCAAGTGAGCATCACAAATACTACTACTCTGTGACAATTTGCAAGTGAGCGTCACCAACACAATCATTCTGTGATAAGGATTCGTCATGGATCGTCGTGGGCCGAGCAAGTTATTTGTTCAAAATAAAAATTGTGCAGATAGCAATGAGTGACCTCTCGCAATGGCAGCTTGTCCCTGACACTATGTTATTTTAATTTAACATTGCAGTAATCAGACTTGTTTACATGTATTAGTGTCATGCTAATGCTAGTGTGTTTCGCTCTGATGGGCCGGCCGGCCCAAAGCCTGTCATGCCTGATATAAAATTTAAGAAACCCTTGGATGAGCACATTTTTTTTGGTTGGAATACTTAAAATATTTTTTTTGGAGCACAATGAGTCAAATAACTAATTTTTTGTGAGTTGATAATTTTAGTTAGAATAAAATTTGAAGCCTTTTTTTATCATAAGAAATACTCAAAAAATAACTCAAATGTAGTGACTCAATTTACAGATTTTTGGTCTAAGAAATAAAATGTTCATTTAATTTAAAAAACTAAATGTAATTATTATTTAAACATGACGTGATATATTTTGAATGACAATGATTAATCTAGGAACTTATAAATGGTTGAGTTATAATCTTACACTAATAACATACTTTTGACCCTTTTATGGGCAATAAGATATTGTTGACTCTGTTTTTTAAAGGCAATAAGAGCATCTCAAAGAAATTACCAAAAAAATAACCACATAAACTTGTTTGTAGCTACAAATGAGGGGAGTTTTAAGCGGTATTGAATCTCATTATTTTTATTTAAGGAGAAAATATAGGAGGGAATAATTCAGAACTGATGAAACCGGTAAACCAACCGGTTTTGGTGGAAAATCCTTGGAAACCGATAAATAAATGGGAAAAAAATAGGAAATATGATGATCTTTCGCCTCACTTTTGCTAATTATTTTTAATAGAAAAAAGGAGAAAGTGAACAGAAGTGGGTTTTTTTTTTTTTTTCTTCCCATGTTACTCCTGAACAATTTTTTGTCAACCAAATGAATGAACTTTTCCTATTGGTTCCAATTAAATAGAGAAATAAATGGCAGCAAAACTTAATAAAGTGAATCAACAGAAAACACACTTAAAATTTACGATTCGCAGAAAAATTATGCCACAGATAATTATCTTAATCAGAACTTAATTGAGTCTTGATTATCTCTTTTTTTTTGAAACCGTCTTAATTATGTCTTGTGAAAAAGGAAAACTGACTTAATGGGAAAAAACGAAGAAGTCTAAAACCGGGCCGTAGGACCGAAATCAGCTTGGCCAGAAGTGCGAAAATCTGAAGAAAAAAGAAAACAATTCTGCGCAGCGGCCCGCGAGAAAGAGCACCTAAACAGGCCGGCCCGGCCCAGCAACGGGTTTGATCCCGCCCGCGTCGATCTCGGCCGTCCGTCGCGATGGACGGCTGAGGTTCGTCGGACGCGGTATAAAAATCGGAAATGATGCCGACGCCCCTAAACCCTATTCCCATTTCTTCTTCGTCCTCCCGGCCGCAAGAGTGACCGTGTAAAGCGGCGCTCCGGCGTCCGCGCGTGCGGGGCTGGGCGGGCGCTGGCCACCACCTCCTCTTCCTCCTCCTCCAGGTTGACGATGCGCGCGATTACGCGGCGCGTCTCGTGAGGTGTCCTCGGTGAGCCGGCCCAGCCGACGTCCTCTCCTTGGCCGGATCCGGCGGCGACGTGCCCTCCTCGACCGGATCTGGCGTCGACGTGCTCTCCTGGGTCTGATCCGGCGGCGATGAGCCCTCCTCGGCCGGATCTGGATTGCTAGCATAGAAGCCATCATTTTTATTTTTTTTGTGGAGAAAGGATGTGTAGATCTAGACTTTCTGGGATGTTCTCATTTTTATTTTCCTTTTTTTATGTTTTTTTGGAACTATGTCTCATCTTCGAGTACTGTAGCTCCTTGGCGACGCGGTTACTGTAGCAATTCTTCTTTTTTCGATACTATAGCGCGTGATCTGTGTTGTGACTGATTTGTATCTTCTTTTTTTGTGCTTTTTTTCTTTTTTACATGAATGAAGGATTTGTAGATCTAGACTTTCTGAGATTTTTTTTGCTAAGTGTTATGAACCGTTAGATCTTAATCCGACGGTTAATACAATTTTAGCTGACGTGGCCCAACGAGCTTTGAGAGAACGCACGGCGTTTAATATTATAAAGATATCGCCCAAGATATCGGAGTCGATACTGTAGACTATGACCCCTCACCAGGGCCCCGCATCAATGTTATGACTGGTGTCGACTCGCCTTTAATAAGCTGCCCAGTTTTTTTTTTTTTTTGAGAGAGATGATAAGCTGCCCAGTTTTTGTGACGCATGAGGCTGCTTGGGAATTGGGATCGAACAAGTTGGGAGCGATCTGATCAATATCTTCTTCTTATCTGCAACTAGCACCCTGAATTGCCAATGGAAAGTGCCAGGTCAGTGACTGCATTCCTGGTGCAAGTAGTGGACACGGCACACGACAAAAAATGGAAATGCTTCGGCAATTTTCTTCCTCCTCCTTTTGTTTGGCACTAATCCGTCCCCATGGATATGGTTCAGGCAGAGAGTGAGGCTGCACTTGCTAGGTACTGCTCGACCTTTCTGAAAACTGCATGAGGGTGAGCCCAGGGTGATCTATCGTCGGGTCATCTATTACTCGTTCACGGTCCACTGCACAGCTCTGGCGCCATGGTTTGTTCACTCGATTACTCCAGACCTCCAGTGCCTACCTTCCTTCGCTGGCGAGAGTGAGGCTCGAGAGGACGAGTTGTGAGAGCAGACCAAAGCAGCAGCGATGCCGACGACGCATAACGCAGAGCATGTATTGCTGGTGCTGACTCGTTATCTTGGGGCACGGGGCTGCTTGGGAGCAACCAAAAGCTGTGACGAACTTGTCACTGGCTTGTATCCACAACTTGTCCACCCTGAATTGACAACGGAAATTGCCATGTCTTAACGGAAAATTGCCATATCAAGGCGTAGATCTTCAGGTGCGGAGGCCATCGTTGCTGGTTTCGATAGGAGCAGAAATCATTCAGCAACTTGCTTCCTCGAATCTGACTTTGGCCGGAAGGCGGAATCCTTCCCAGTGGGCAGCGACAGTTTACCCCGGACGAGACCAAAGGCAGAGAGCGTTTTGCACTTAACCGGTAATCGTGAACAGGCAGAACGCATTTGGATTCTGGGACACCGAAAAGTTTAGATAACGTTGCGGCACACGGTGCTAAGATTTAACATCATCCAGCACGGGATAGAGACAGAGTGAGATCAGCAGCAGAACTTGTGCTGTGCATACAGCCGGAATAGGGTGTACTGAAACCATGACATTATTGTTCGAAACTTATTTCTCTGATACCCATACACTGGATTAACCCCAATGTACCCACTCGACGCCTAGACATAAGTTTCAAAACTTAGATTAAAAGAACATCTACGTACCACAAGAATCTGCTGGCTATCAGGCTATGCGAGCCACCAACCTTTTCCTTGACACGTGAGATCATGCATGAGACGCTGCAAATTGATTTCCGAATGGAGCGACGTGGATGTCGGCTGGCCGACCGGCGGTGAAGGGCAACTACGGGAACCATACATGCGGCCACACGGGCGCGGTTTGCTCGCCGGTTGCGCCGCCGTCCGTGGTGGCATCACCGCCACCGCGGCACCGTGGGGTCCACCAAGACCACGGGAGGAAGCCGCGTCGCACCGGCACGCGCGGGCCGCAGCGAGCCTCGTGGTCCAGCCCTCGCCTCGCCTCTGGGCTGAGCGCGGCGTGGCGGTGAGAGGTGAACCTACGCCTCTCCGGCGGCGCCGCGCTTCCGGCAGCGACGTCGGCTGCGGTGGCAACATTGTCTTGTGAACCTTGCCATGGCACTGCCACGGCCGTCGGTGCCGCAGCAGGCGAGTCCGCGGGCCATTTGTCATCGTCGGAGGTGACGTGGCTGAGCACCGCCGGTTCGCCGGACGCCGGCGAGAGCAGGAGGGAAACGGCGCACAGGGAAAGGAGGGAGAACATCGCACAAATATGTGAGGCATGCATGGTTGCTTTTGTGCCTCTTGCCAACCTTCTTCTATTGGCTATTGGAGTATAAGAAGTGCCAGATTGTACTTTAGAACAACTTTTTTTGAAACTTTATAGTGAGTGTCTGTAACATAAAAACATTAATAAGCACTCAGTCTGAAACGTTGCTCACAAATTTCTAATTAAATGCTCAGATGTTAGCTGAGACATGAAACATCTAAATTTATAGAAGCAGCAGAGGCAAAGCACTTGCACAGAACCTGAACATGAGATAAATGAGATTAATAACAACATCATCTATTCAGGCTGTACATATGCATGAGCCATTTCGGGCTCCGGGTGACAGAAGCACTGTTTACTGTATCCCAAAAATCGGACACATCGGATTGATGTGTATCCCAGAAATTCGGTATGACGCAGATGCAAGGTGTTTTAGCATCCCATGTTTCAGTGTTTCTCAAGAAAAAGCAAACTCCAGCAAATATTGCATGGCGATAAACCATGGTACTTGCGTGCTGATCAGCTTGCGTTCTTCTCTTTTCCAACAGCTCCATCTGGCACAAGTTTCACATCCGATTGTCCCTCTCCCACCAAGATTCGCATCCCTGACCATTACCATGGCCCCTGCAGAATCCGCAGCCCTGATCAGTCCAATAATGCCCAGACACCATGTCCGCATGTAAATATCTGGTTTCACCATATTCTGAAGCGCAACATTTGAATAGTATATCTTATACATCTTACATATTCTTTTGGAGTAGTGGAGGAGCCTTCCTGGAAATATATCATAACAAAAGGTAATTTGCAAATAGTTGTCATGTGATGATGACAGGAATCAGACTTTCAGACTAACTGACAGTATCAGTATACCAAGACGACTGATGGATCTATCAAAACATCTTGCATAAGACAATAAATCTTTCAATTAAGTGACACTTTTTTTGGTTCATCCAGCTTATGTTCAAACAATTCCCAATTGGAATATCATACTATCTGGCTTGCAAAGATGCGTCCCAAACCAACATGAGTCGTCTTTTGCAAACTGGTAGCGGAAGGCTAGTAAGAGAGTTCAGAAGGAGCAAAGGAAGGGCCTGAATACTCTCATCATCATGGGCACTTGGCTGATTTGGAAGCATCGTAATTCGTGTGTTTTCGATGGAGCCAGCCCAAGTATTAGCAACATCATTCGTGCTTTTAATGACGAACACCATATGTGGTGTCTTGCTGGGGCACGGGGGACTACGTGCGCTTGAGGTTGGTGAGTAATAGAATAGGGTTGATAGGTTACATCTTGGTCAGGTCTCACCAATCTATGTCTTTTTATCGGTTTCTTCTAATCATGTAATCTGCCCCACATGGCTTGGTCCGGAGTGAGGTGGCATAGTATGTACGGGACCGTTTTTTCCTCTCTATAATACAAAGATACACAGCTCTCCTGCGTATTCGAAAGAAAAATAGCTACGGTGCTCTCCTATTTCATAAAAAAACCTGATTTAATTGTTCTACCTAGTTCTCAATGAATAAAGTGATCTCACAACCATACAGAAACCCAATAAAACCACCTATAGTTTACTCACGAGAAGAAAGAAACTTAATGAAGTACCTGTACAGGATTTTCAAATAGGGATTCAGTTGTCGACAGAATGTTCCAGTCAATAAGTCATTTAATCTTCATTAAAACAGTGATATTTCTCAGGAAGCAACTTTTTCTGTTCCTCATGCTTCCCATCTGAGAAAAGAGACATCAGAGCATCAGTGGTGGAAGCATGGAGGGAGAAATTCTCTCATCAATTTTTGAAAGGTAAGTTCCAGCCTTGCCGATCTCCTCCTTTTCCAGTAACAATCTAACTATATCATTTAGCATACGGGAGTCGGCAGCGCAGCCACCGTTCTCCATTGACGAGAACATGTCGTCAGCCTCTTCCAATAACCCATCTTTTATAAGATCTGTTATCATTAGCCTATATGTGAAAGCATTTGGTTCCAGACCATTGGTTGATATTGCAGCGAAAATACCCTTGGCTTCTTTCTTTTTCCCAACTTTAAGCAAGCCATCAATCATAATGTAGTAAGTCTGAACCGTAAGCTGAAAGTTCATGGAAAGTAGACTTTGAAATATAGCAATGGCTTCATCAGTAAAATCATTCCTACAGAGTCCTCCTAAAACTATATTATATATGCTGATGTCTATTTTCACTCCATTGTCAATCATCTCGCGATACTGTTCCAATGCAGCAGTAGTTCTACCAGATTTAAACAATCCATCCAGTATAATGCCATATGCGACCAAGCTCAGCTTAATTTCCTTGCTCAACATTTCTCTGAACATAGTTAAGGCATCATCTATCCTCCCACATCTACAGTAACCATGAATTAGAAAATTATAGAAAAACTCATTAGGTTTCAAGCCACTGGCGACAAAAGAATTAAAAAGTTTCTTTGCTTCATCCAATTTCCCGGCTACACAATATCCATCTATGAGTGTACCATACATAACGACATCTGGCTTGACACCTACGACTACCAATAGATCAAAGAGATTTTTGGCTTCTTGAATCCTCCCTACCATGCATAGATTTCTTATAACTAAAATGAATTTATTGGCTTCAGGCCAAACATCTCTTCTTACCATATCCAAAACTAATTCTTCTGCTTTCTCCCAACTACCGCATTTGCAAAAACCCTGAACTAGGAAAGTATAGGAGGTAGAATTGGGACGCACCCCTTCATGAATCATCTGTTTGAATTGGGACATGGCATCTTCCAACCTGCCAACGCAGCACAAAACATTTATTACTGTTTCATAGTGAACCATATCAGGGTTAAGCCCCTGCTTCCACGTATCACGAAGCACAAGCAATATTTCCTCACTCATTTCACAAACACCATATGCCTGTAGCAAAGTTCTAAAAATATAACCATCAGGTGCAATACCGGCCTTTAGCATCATCTCAAAAATATTTTGCACATCAGCAAGAGATCCCTCGGAGGCATAACCACGAAGCAGAATGCCATATGCAGTGACATCAGGCTTCTCACAGCTCTTGATCATACAATCGAATACTTTCCTTGCTTCACTGCATTTTCCGTGCTTGCATAGAGAAGTCATTAGAGATGAGTAAGTGACAACATCCGGTTTAATACCCTTTCCTCTCATCTCATCAAACACCATAACGGCCTTTTCCCACTGTCCTGATGTGGAGTATCCAGAGACCAGGCTATTGTATACAAAACAATTCGGGGCGACGCCTTCAGATACCATCTGTCGAATGACCCTGTCGGCCTTGTCCATTGCTCCAACCTTGCACAGCTTGTTGATGACCGATCCATAAGTCACCACTGTGGGCGAAACACCCTGCTCACGCATTTCGTCGAACAGCTTTACGGCATCCTCCACTTTGCCCTCTTTGAAGAGGCCGTCTATAACGGTGGTGTACAACACCGCGTTGATTTCATTTCCGTCCCGGATCATCACGCGAAGAAACTCGAGCGCCTCCAGGCTCCGCTTGTGGTTGCGTAGCCCCTCGAGGATGACGGAGTGGGAGAAGACGTTGGGCGCGCACCCGAAGTCGGGCATCATACGCCGCGCGATGTCCACGGCCTCCTCCACCCGCCGGGCGCCGCATAGGCCCCTGAGGAGTGGGGTGAAGCATTTGACATCCAGCGTCAGGCCCGCCTTGAGCGCGGCTGCGAGAGGGGACATCGCGATATCCACCCGGCCCGCGCGGCAGCAGCAGGCGACGAGGATGCTGTAGGTGCACTTGTCAGGCACCGCGGCGCCCGCTCGGGCCATGCGGGAGAAGAGAGAGACGGCGCGTGCGGGTCCATCACCACGGTCGCGGGCAAAGACGGTGAGGAGGCTGTTGAAGGCGGAGGCCGAGCCAGGATTAGGCCGCAGCCGCCGCCGCCGCTCCTCGAACAATTCATCGAACAGGCGGAGCGCATCCTCGAGGCTGAGGCTCCTCGACTGCATGCGCCGGCAGATGATGACTTCTAGGGAGGAGCCGCGGGATGGCTTCATGGATCAGGGAGTAGGAACACAGGCCAAAACTCATTGGCCTGAGATGATGATGGTGGGAGACTGCAAACTGCCCCCCTTCTTCTTCTTCTTCTTCTTCAGCTCCGGCGACCCCGACCCCGCGCCGCCGCCGGGGAACTCCGTGAACATGTTGAGGAGATGCTAGTGCTAATCAGTATCAATAGGTTCAGTCAGTCTCGGTGGGTCTCCAAGTCCAGTAATACTTCCTCACGGCCTTTTAACCCACCAGTTCCTCTTCGGCCCAATCCACATCTAGGCCTATAAAGCAAGCCAGTGCACAGGAATGCTCAGTATGGGAATTTCAGAATTCAGATTCAGGTTTCATAAATCAGTGGCCTTGTAGTCAGTAGAGTACAATCGCGCCTGAAAGTCTAGAGTCAAAACAAGAGAGCGATCATCGAACGGATGCATGCCACTGCCAGTTTTCCTTTTTTTGGCCAACCTACAAGTGATTTGTGTTTTATTAGCTTCGTCTGTTTGACCATCATACGAGTGATTCGATCTGTATTTGCTAATCAATTTGGCTCATAGTCATTTCAGCAGGGTGGATGTTCGAGCGGAGCGTAGGATCTAGAATGTATGAATCCTTCTGCACACTTCCAAATTCAAAACCAAAGGCCATTCCAGCAGCTTGTATAACACTGGTACGCTTTCAATATAAGATGGGGTGACCCCCTTGTCTCTAAAAAATTGTAACGTCCAACATCATACATGTGACTAAAATTGCACGATTCAGCTAAATATATGTCGTGTATGTTGCACGCGATAAGCAGGGATGGAAAATGTTTGCATATTGGATGTATAACTTTAGGTCGCATATGCACTTTTTTTTTTTGACTGTCAACGGGGGGGGAGATCCCCACCTGATTTCCATTAATTAATGGTAGCCAAAGCCGGCTCGTTACATGGTTGATGTTTGGGTTTGAGGGGCAGAGCAGCTATGGCTGCGTTCGGTGACCCCTCTAAAGTTTTTAGAGGGGTCACATCAAAGATGCCGGCACGATTTATGTGTACTAAACAAAGTCAAATTACAAAACTAAGTCCAGGACCTCCCATCTATTTCGCGAGACGAACGTAATGAGGGTAATTAAGCGGCGATTAGACGATGGTTACTGTAGCATCACTGTGTCAAAACATTGATTAATTAGGCTCATTAGATTTGTCTCGAAAAAATAACGCCCATCTGCAAAAAGGTTTTGTAATTAAATTTTATTTAGTACCCTTAAATAGTAAGATTCTTTTTACTTTAGAGGGGTATAAAGTTAGAGGGGGGAACCGAACGCACCCTATGTATGTTACATATTTACACAAAAAATTCGGCACCAAGTATCAGAGACATGATTATCAGACGGAGGTAGACGACATCGCCAGAGGAAGGCTTCTTCTTTGCATGCGTTTAGTAGTCGACGGAGAGATGGCTCTTGGGACTGGAAGACAACTTCGTTTCTGTGTTTCCACACCTGCCAGCAGCAGAGGTGCAGGAAGCTGATGTAGTGTTGACTTGGAACATCATCTGGGCGCTTCAGTTCCCACAAGGTCAGGGCAGAGGTGGTGGCTTCGATCACAAAGCCTGCGCGCTGCCAGAATTGTTGAGCAACTGAGCAGTGGAACAGCAGGTGGTCTTGGGTTTCGGTGGCACGATTACAAAGTTCACAGGTATCTGCATCGACAATGTTCTTCATGTATAGGTTTGCTTTGCACTGGATTCTGCCCTGTGCCATTAGCCACGCAAAGAATTGAACTTTCGGCGGTGTCCTATTCTTCCACACAAAGCCAGCGAAGGCACATTCAGGTTCTGAACCAGTCACGAGTAGTCGATACAGCGGTGCAGTGTGAAACCGGTTTTCAGAGTCAAGCAGAGCACTGTTACGTGTGTCCGGTTGGTCATTTAACTGAAAGTCTGAGAGAAAGCCCTGCACTTCCTGGAATTCTACCTGCGCAATTCTTGTTAATCGCGGGACCAAGAAATTTTCAAGGCCGCATTCTTTGACTTGCCGGACAGTAATGTTCTCTTTGGTGGCATGACTGTGGAGTGCTGCATGTGTTTCTGAAAGCCTTCCTTGCGGGTGCCAGAGGTCATGCCAGAATGAAGTGCGTTTGCCGTCGCCAAGAGTGACACTTGTCAATTCTCTGTACGCAGGTAGCAGCTGTTTCAGGGCGTCCCAATGATCGCCTGACAGATCACCCTGAAGGGAGACGATGTCTGCATTTTCATGAACCCACCGTGCCCATGAGGATTCATCACTGGAGTGCAGTCGGTGGAGGAGCTTCAGCAGGAGGCATCGATTTTGGACATTCAGGTCCTTGATCCCGAGACCACCATGCGTCGAAGGTAGCATAACTTGGTCCCAGGCCACTAGACATTGAGCTCCACTGACAGTGTCTTCACCAGTCCATAGGAAGGCCCGGCGTTTAGCATCCATGTGTTTAGTGATTCCTGGAGGTAGCAGCATAGCCATCATGATGAATGTGGGAACACTATCCAAAACCGAGTTTATCAGAGTTGCACGTGCCTTGTAATTGAGCAGAGCAGCCTTCCACCCAGCAAGATATCGATCTGAGGCGCTTACAAGCGGTGAGAATGCTGATAATCTGAGTTTTTCATTGGACAAAGGGAGGCCTAGGTACGTCTGAGGGAAGCCCTCCTGTTTGCATCCGAGGAGATCAATGCACTGTGGCAAGAGCTCATCATCCACATTCATAGGCACCACTGTGCTTTTGTGATAATTGATCTTGAGCCCGGTGGCGGCTGAGAAGGAGTCAAGCAGCTCTTTCAACCTGGTAACATCTGAAACCTCTGCTCTCAGTAGCAGCAACGTGTCGTCGGCGTACTGGAGAACGGGACAAGGGCGATCTTGGACGATTGGGTGCCGGACACCACCGTCATGCTGGATCAGTCTTTGTAGCACATCAGCCATGATTAGGAAAAGATATGGGGACATGGGATCGCCTTGCCTAAGGCCTTTTCTGCATTGCAGCCATGGGCCGGGGCATCCATTGAGTAACACAGCTGACTTGGATGACTTTAGCATGTATTGAACCCATTTAACCCACTGATCACTGAATCCGTCGCATATGCACTTGACCAACGTGACAAATACGGATGCAATTTCATGCTCAAAATACATTATTCAAGCCACAGTCACCAAGTTCATGTAGCATCATTCAAGAACTTGTTCCGAATAAGCTATAATCCACAAATGTTCAATTATCCGGGGGAAAAAAATAAGGACAGGCTATATCAATTCCAGATTGCCCTGCCAAGCAAACAAAATGCAGATATATCCCAGGCCGCAATAAGATAGAGACGACTCGGACCATGAAGCCACACTCCTTACTTCAATCGCTGAATTGGAGAACTACTAAATTGACCACAATCACTCTTTTCTTTGCTTAAACCGCCCAAATGAAAACAAAACACCCAAAGCATCAGGTATGCCATAAGCCAGAAGCAGAGGATTCGTCATGTTCACGAATGGATCCCAGCATTGCCATGCACATGGTGGCGGTGGTCATCAGCCTGTAGCATGATCTGAAAAGATGCAATTGACGAACTTAGAACCACGCTATAGCATAAGAACTGAACCTACTACATATGAGCCATGACAATCATTTTGGAATGGATGCCTGACCCTAACAGAGATAACAATACGAAAATCGATCAATACGTTCAACTTATATCTAATCTACCCAATTTCCAACAAATTAGTTTACTATTGAGTTAGTGCACAGTGAACCGCGCTCCTTCAATTTCATAAACTCATTTCACTACAGCAGAGATATCAGACTCCACACTTTAATGTGACAAACCGTGTCATTGTTTGCAGCCTGACAAAATTCTCAAAACTCAGAACCAAGCAATAACGTATGAGCTGTACAAAGCAGCTAGAGATTACCTGGAGTATAGAAGCTCATGTAAGGAATGACAACGTCGACGCTTATCCTGCTGAACACCTTCTTCACTCGGTCTGACCTGAGCTCAATCGCGAAAACGCCAGCATCTGTCTGGACGAAGACTGCGTCGAGGCCCTCCGCGAAGCCAACAGCAGAAGGTCTGTACGATGGGGTACTAGTTGGCAGTGTGTTGAGCTCGATGACTCTGAGTTGCTTCCATGCCGTGATTCCATCAGGACCGGCCTCCCTCGACCACAGGTGAAGGCTGGTTTCCTGCACGGCGGCGAACCCCAGCCCACCGCCTGCCGCCGGCATGAGAACAGCGTAACCGTTGGGCACGAACGGCGGGTTAATGAGTGCCAGTTGCCGGCGGCCCAAGTCGTACTCCACGATTTCCTTGCTCCGCGCAGTGATGAAGTTGATGGTGTTCCCCACAAGCGCGCTGGGTCTCATGTCCATGTCGTAGAGGGCATCGTCGAGGTCCTCAGTGTAGGTCGCCTCGCCCCAGGCAGCGGCTTCGGAGGAGTAGACGCAGGCGCACGTGACCCCCTCGGCGGGCGTGCCCACGACGGCAACGAGGAAGTGCCCGCCGTGGCAGTCGAGGTGGTCGCACTCGCGGCCGCTCGCTGGCGCGGCGGCGGCACAGAGCACGGCCGCGACCCAGTACTCTAACGAGAGCGCGGGCCGGGGCAGCTCCCACCGCTCGCCCGTGACCGGGTCCCATACGACGATCGCCATGTCACGATCCAGGTGTGGAGGAGCACGCGGCCGTGGCGGGAGTCGTGCGCGGACAGGTCGGCGTGGTCGAGGGTGCGCGGGCGGAAGGAGGCGGTGCGGGCGAACCGCGCGCCGAAGCGACGGCCGGGGAGCTCGGTGTTGATGAGGAAGCCCAGCATGGGCGGCACCCCGTGGAACGCGCGGTAGCGGCGGACGAAGGCCGGGTCGGTGAGGATGCGGCGCCAGGGCTTGCAGACGGCCGAGCAGCGGATGAGGAACGCGGGCTTGTACGGCGGGATGCGGAGGAGGATCTCCGTGATGAGGTCGTCCCCCAGCTCCGCCAGCGAGCGGGGTAGCCGTTGCGGCGGCGGAGGGGTAGCCATGCTTGCCCTCGCTGTCGGTGTCGCCGAGTTGGTTTGGTGGGGGCAGCGCACCGCCGCACGCCTTTGGCTTCGGCGAGAGAGTGGATTGGGGAATGGGGATTTTGGTTGGCGGTTCCAGTCGTTGTTGCTCGATGCCTCCACGCGACGGCGGCCGACGCCGCCACGCCGGTGAGAAAGAAGCGCACGGGGACTGGGCTCAGGATCAGGGCTTGGTGAATGGAGTGGGCTGGTGCATGGATCTTTTGGCCCAGTCCAACATTTTTTTATTCCGAGGTGAACCCAGAAGACGTAAAACAACTTCGAAGGCGGAAAGCACCATTCGTCCATCCACCCTGACTCTATCCAAAAACGGCGGGCACCTTCCTCCTCCCGCTTCCGTGTCCTCCCCAAAATCACACGACCTGCCGCGCCCCTCGCAGCCTCCTGATGCTCCGCCTCTCCACCACCGTCTTCACCTCCCCTCTCCTCTACCCATCCGCTTCCTCCGTCCGGAGGTGCACGCGCCGCCTTCTCCGCCTCCGCCTCCGCCTCCGGTCCGCGCCTTCGCGGCCGACGCGTCATCGCCTTCCGCCCGCAGCCTCCGCATCCTTGAATGGGGCAAGGTCTGCGACGCCGTCGCTTCCTTCGCAGGCACTGCTCACGGTCGCGACGCCACTAAGGTATTGCACTCCGATCCCCTGGGATCAGTGGGATGCCATGCCTTATTACCTGCTTGGGGTTTGCATCTGAAGCCAGGTGTGTTTTGGTGTGTTCGGTTGGCGCAGAAACAACTGTGGGAGGTGGAGGACGTGAGCTATGAGCAGAGCCGAAGGCTGCTCCAGGAGACTGAGGCGGCGGTGTGGCTGCTTGACAATGCGGGTGGGGCGATGGATTTCTCAGGGTTGGATACAGTTGCGGTGAGGACTCGTGACCTTGTAAACGTTTGCTGTTTCGCAATGTTGTCTCACATAATTCGTTGATTACGAAAACTGTATACTACTACTGAAACATATTCGGAACCTTAGTAATAGTAATCAATAGAAATAACTGTACAGATGGACTACATAATCAAACCAATCAGTTCGTCATTTCCTAGTGGTGTTATACTGGTAGAATTAAGTTCTATAACTTTATCCCTTATGTGTTCAAACGTAAATTTATTCTATATCATCTTATGCCTATAATACTGTGTTTTTTTTCCCCTTTTGAGAAGATTACTTGCTACTTCCCTTGCTATTTTCATTGTGTATTATCCTCCTACACACATTGATGTAACTGCTCCCTATTTGATGATCATGTTTTATAACATCATTCTTCACACCTCATTAGCTTTATATAATTGGACGGTAATTCTTGGATTATGGAAGTGTGATTACACTGAGTCTTCTGTTTTCTGTATAATAACTAAAGGTTGAATCAGCAATACACTGTGTCTCTGGAGGTGCCGTGATAAAAGGTCTGGAAGCCATAGCAGTTTCTGTCCTGATGCTGTTCGTTGAATCCTTGCAAATAAATATTAAAGCTGCCGTGAAGCAGGATGAAGACTCGCATAATCGACTAATACCTCTCACTGAAACGGTAAGCTTCTCTCAGATTTATACCTTGCATGTTTTGGTCACATATCATACATCATTCATGCCACTGCCATGTGCTGAATGTTCTTGTTCTGACCCGCAGGTTTTAGATGCTGTCATTAACAAGTCACTTGTGAAGTCCATACAAGATATTGTTGATGATGATGGTTCTGTAAAAGATACTGCAGTTTAGTTCTTGCACCCTTTTTACTTCTGTTTTCCTTATCTCCATTTTCCCATACAGAATTCTGTTTTCCTTCTAGTGATGTGATATTAGTGTGATGAGCATTCAATTGCAAACTCGTGAGTGTAGTCTCTGAAAAATGGTACCATAAATTCCATTGATGAAATCAACATCGAGGATCACACACGAAAATTCAGTTCGAAGTTCTTTGTGACCAAGCAATGTGGCGTCCAAGCACTAACCGAGAGGCTTCCACATGGATCACTCACTCTTTTCTTCATAAAAAAGGATATATAACGGTACAAATGGATATTTGAACATTAATTTGACTTTATAGTACATTTTATTAGCAGTTGATGCCCATTAGGCTTGATTTGGACTTCGTAGAGCCGGTGCAGCTGCTATCTGCGTAGGGCCGTCCCCCACTCCCGTCCCGGGGCGCTAAGGGGTTTTGTTAGGAACAGACGGCGGTGTTTTGCTGTACATCGTTCCACATAGCTCATATCTTTCTATTGCATCTTGCCGTTCTGTTTCTTTTTCTAGCTGTTGTTATTATTTTCAGATTTATGCGCCTTTGTGGTTGACTGGTTGTTTTGCCTGGAATATGCTTTGTTTAACTCAAATAGTTCATTCTTTTCCAGAGCACTGAGCTAAGACGATATCGAGAGCGAGTTCAGCTCCTGGAAAGCAGGGTAGGTAGTTCTGGAGATCCTTTTCTTTTGAAAAAAATACTTTTGTAATGCATGATTTTTTCCCCAGAACTATGGGTGTTCTGCGTGCAGTATAAGTTATCCATCCTGGATTATAATTGTTTGACTTATTTGCCGGCTCTATCGTACCAAGATAATTGCTGGGCTGTCCTTGTTTGATTTAAACCGTTGTGTTTGCACGGCAACACAAATGTTTGATTTTTTTTATGTATTACTAATTAAGGTATCCAAGCTCAATTTAACATATTTTCACCTTATCCGCCCTCCTATATACTTGCATATAACATCATCTCTCAAGTTTTTCTGCATAGTGGCAACTTATACATGGCCCAACCAGATCAAAAGATAAAAAGGCATATCATATTGTGATTAGATAACACATGAGACACCATGTCTTGCGGACTTAAGATAGGAGATTCATAGAGAGTTGGAGGAAAGAAAAACTCCATTGATGCCATTGCACGAGCTGGGCTGTCCCAAAAGAGATAATTTTGCTCAGCAAAGAGCCAACGAGAGGCAGAGGGGCAGACATTGATGGATTGAGAAGTAGTGGTAGAAAGAATACTTTAATTTTTTCATAAGGGTAGTGAATAGTTTTAGGTAAACGATTTGTGTGTGATAAGGTAATTATGAAACTTTGACCAATGTACCTTGCTGCTCGTATTTTTTGTTGACCATAACTCATGAACCCAGTTGAATCATTTTAAACCTTCGCTCGGAAAAGGACCTTAAAACATAGTAAAAAAGGACCTAGCCTCTCGTCCATAACCGAGCCCGGAAGAGGAGAAAGGTCGCCAACTTTCATTGATTGAATTCTTCCTATTATAGGGAATTCCACTCCGCCCAGCGCGGGAGCCTACGGCACTGGGACGCCCTTATAGGGAATTCCACTCATGGATGATAACTCCCTAACAATTTTGAACTAGTCAATTACTAGAAAAAGTATCACATATAATTATTTGAATCCTACTAAACAAACTAGTTTCTAAGGATATCTGTTGTGGCTACACCATGTTTTCAGTTTTGATCTGTCAGTCTTACTTATAGGTTACATGATCTCTAATGAAGACATGAGCTAGTTGTTGTGGAACTTTTTCGAAAACGCAGGAGAGCTGCGCTTCTTTGTATTAGAGAGAAAAAGATAGTCCCCTTACATCATCCTAATCTCATACGGGGACCAAATATGAGAGTCGGTTTACAACACACCGGACTGTGAAACCCACTAAACAACCAACAAACGACGTGACCAAAAGACTAGAGAAGGAGCTTTCTAATTCAGGAACCCTCCTTCTAAAGCTAGACCTGCCAGCTTTTTAGCACCAGCCATGCACCACAGATCATGCTCATCCTTGATTTCCCGCAAGATGGTAGAAACCGAAGGAGTGGCGCCCTCAAACACACAAGCATTTCGATGTTTCCATATGCTCCAAGCTGTCAAGATGATCAGTGAATTCACTCCCTTCTTTTTTTCTTTCATGACCTTTTTCATTGCTCGTCTCCACCATTCAGCAAAGCTTCTTTCCACCAGTCTGGGCGCCGCGTCAACGAGATTCAGAGAGTCAAAAACATGGAACCAGACCTGTCTTGCCACCACACAAGTAGATAGTAAGTGCTGGACATTCTCCTCTTCCTGATCACAAAGAGGGCACTTCTCCGGATGGTCAAGACCCCTACGCGCCAATCGATCCGCTGTCCAACATCTATTTTTGACAGCCAGCCATAAGAAGAACTTACATTTTTGCGGAGCCCAGGTTTTCCATAGACGACGCCACGGCTCAAAAGTTACTGAACCATTGAAGTAAGCCCGATATGCTGATTTGGAGGAGTAGCAGCCTGATGCCTCAAACTTCCAGATATGGTGGTCTTCCTGATCAGAGAGCGTGATGCTTCTCAAACAGTCCCACAACTTCAAAAATTCTCTTATCCCATGCCAAGATAGTCCAACCCCATTACGAACGTCCTGTACCCAAACACCATCCTCAATAGCTTCAGCCACTGTTCTTTTTTTACGGATTCTTGGCGATATACTAGCCACAACGGATGGTGCTAGGCTCTCAATCGAGGAGCCATGCAACCATCTATCCGACCAGAATAAGGTGTTATTTCCATTGCCAACTTCTGTGGTGACTGCAACAGTAAAGAGAGCTACCGCATTTGGGTGCGATGGAAGCTCAAGATCAGTCCAGGGTCTATCGGCTCGGGTCTTTCTAAACCACTGCCATCTCATTTGTAAAGCCCAAGATAACACTTCCAGATTAGGAATAGCTAGACCGCCCAGGTCCAAAGGTCTGGTAACTTTGTTCCAAGCGACTAAACAGCAACCACCATTCACCTTTTCTTTCCCTTGCCACAAGAATCCCTTTTGGATTTTCTCTACAGCCTTGATAAACCATTTGGGCACATTCATTGCAATTAGCAAGTACACCGGAATCGCTGATAGCACGAAACGCACAAGGGTTGCACGTCCGGCTTTATTCATGAGCCCTGCTTTCCAACCCGGGAGCTTGTCTGCAATCTTCTCGATCCAAGGCATAAGGTCTGACTTTCGGAGCTTCTTGTGAGATAAAGGCAATCCCAGGTAAGTACAAGGGAATTCGGCCAAGGGACAAGGCAGTGTATCACTGATTACCTCCGTAGACAGCTCCTCACATCTGATGGGCACAATGTTACTCTTCTGTAGATTTGTTTCAAGACCAGATGCTTTCCCATAGATATGGAGAATATCCCTAGTAACCAGCAGCTCCTCTTCAACCGGCCTGATAAACAATGCTACATCATCTGCATAAAGTGAGAGTCTTTGGCCAGCCGCCCGGGTGGATAAAGGCTGCAATAACCCTTCACTTTCCGCCTTAGCAAACAAGCTGTTTAGCACGTCCATTGCAAGAATGAATAGCATAGGGGAGAGAGGGTCCCCTTGCCGTAATCCTCGATGATGTTGAATAAAATCCCCAGGCTCACCGTTTAGTAAAATACGAGTAGAGGAAGTTGAAAGCAGGTTGGCGACCAGATTGCACCAGGACATTCCGAACCCCATGTGTCTCAGAACCTCCAATAAGAAAGCCCATGATACAGAATCAAACGCTTTTGTGATATCCAGTTTGAGAAACAGACTTGGTACCTTTTGACGATGCAAAGTTTTAACTGTCTGCTGCACGAGCATGAAGTTATCATGTATGCAACGCCCTCGGATGAATGCACTTTGATTCGTAGCTATCATGGAATTCAGCCGAGGAGCTAGGCGGTTGGCAAGTATTTTAGTGATTAGCTTTGCAAAACTGTGCACTAGACTTATCGGGCGAAATCCTTAGCCATTGCAGCATCAACCTTCTTCGGAATGAGAGTAATGTATGCAGCATTGAGCAAGCCGAGGCCCCTAGCATCACCTTGCTGAAGAGTAATTATTGCTGCGAGGAAATCCATTTTGATTATATGCCAACACGCCTTGTAGAAGCGTCCTGTGTAACCATCCGGCCCTGGGGCTCTATCTGCCGGCAAAGATTTAATTGTGGCCCAAACCTCTTCCTCTGTAATTGGTTCATCCAGCTCAGATAGGTCTAAGCCCTCACGGTGACAGAAATCAAGATCCAAGGCAAGCTCTCTGTGGGAGCGGACCCTAGTAGGCTGTCATAAAATTCTAACAAGACCTTGTGTTTATCCTCCTGTGAAGTTGCCACTAGATCACCATCAACAAGCTTTGGAATGAAGTTCTTTCGCTTCCTATAAGATGCTTGTTTATGAAAGAAAGAGGTGTTAGCATCACCATCTTTCAACTGCCTGACCCTGGACCGAAGCCTTGCTATTGTCCTTTCAAGCGAAGCAAGCTGTAAACAAAGCTTTTTAAGCTCTTTTCTCAGCCATTCTTCTCCTGGCAGCAAGGGACGCCTGTCCTGCGCTATCTCCAGCCGATGCAACACTTCACGAGCTTCGGCGAGCTGGGTTTTAACATGCCCAACCCGTTTTGCACTCCAAGATTGTAAGGCGCGCGTCAGCCGCTTGAGTTTGATGGATATACGTTGCAGCGGACCACATGGCTGAACCGGTTCTCCCCAAGAGGATGCTACTGTTTCGAGGAATCCCGGTAATTTCGTCCAAAAACTCTCAAAATGGAAGCGCCTCTTCCCTTGGATCCCGTCTTTGAGAGCGAGAATCAAAGGACAGTGGTCTGACATCTCAGTGGCGTGACTTTGCAAAACACAATCAGGAAAGGAATCCTCCCAATTGGCGGTGCAAAGCACTCTGTCCAGCTTAACAAGGGTTGGGGAGTCTCGCTCATTGGACCAAGTGTACCGACGCCCCATCAGCGGAATTTCCTTCAGCTCCATCTCATTGATGAAGCGACGGAAACGCCCCATCATTGCTCTGTTTACGTTGACATTGTTTTTGTCCTCCGAGCTGTATATCATGTTGAAGTCACCGGCTAACATCCAAGGCCCTGTGCAGTGGCTGCGAACTTCTCTCAATTCATCTAAGAACGCAGGCTTCTCCGCATCTTGATGTGGCCCATAAATACCAGAAAACCACCACGACCCTTCTCCCTCAATTTGGAACTTGACTGAAACAGAGTGGCGGTGAACTCGATGGGTCTCAGCCGAGATCAAGTTATCCCGCCAGGCAACCAAAATTCCGCCTCTTGTCTCTTGTGCCGGAAGATAAACATAAGAAGAGAAACCTTGCCCCAAAATAACACTCACATCGAAATCAGAGATATATGACAATTTCGTCTCCTGTAAACAAACGACCACGGGACGACATGACTGTACCACTTGGTGAACTGAATCCCTGCGTGCTTTATCATTTAAGCCACGCGCGTTCCAGATCAAAAAGTTGAACGACGCCATTGATAACACAAGAGAAAAAACGACCACCCAGCAACTCAGAAGACGACAGCCTCGCCTGCTGCTCTCACTTCAGCTTCCGGAGGCGCGTTCCAGCCAAAAAGGGCAGCCAATGCACGAAGATGTTCATGGCTCAAAGGTTGATCAAACACTCGACTGTAATCTTTTAAAGATTCGGCTGTCACTTTGTTTTCTGCATCTGTAAAGCCAAGTTGCCTGCAGACCGACGCCGAAGCTCCAATTACTGTCTCCGGCGATAGCTTGGCGACGCGTCGGCTCCTCCTTGGTTTGAAGGAAGCAGGTAGGGTCTTCTTCTGTCTCTTGGGCGCTGGTGGCGCCAGAGCGACAACACCGAGAGGCTTGACGCTCGAGTGATAAAGATGGTCTTTGGGGAGGGAGGGTTCGCCACGGCCAGAACTGTTGCCGCAGCTGCATCTTCCGCCATCGTAGACTCGACCGGCACGTCAGAGCTACTTGTTTCCCTAAGCGGAGGGCCAACCACGTCTGCTGCACCCACGGCATCGTCGTGATGGCCAGTTGGGGGAGACACGGTCGCCGCTACGACGCTCAGGGGGGCTGACCCGGTTTCTGCAGGCAGCTCCTGGACAGGTTGCATCTTTCGACGTGAGTAGGTCTTCAACGCACATGAAAACGCAGCAGTCGCTTCCGGCGTGACACGCAGAGAAGCAAACACCGGCGCATCAAGGGAAATATGATCTGCAGATGGAGAGTCCGGTTGTCCAGTCATAAGATTTTGCGCTTCAGGAAGAGCACTTAGAACGGCCCCGCGCCCTGTGGCATGCCCGACTCCAGGCCGTCACCCCCAGCTTCTGAGACTTGAGACGAAACAAGGGCCTCATCAGACACCACGGGCTGGTAATGGGCCTGCTCCTCGTCAGACGGCCCAGTCACGAGCGGATTGAATTCCCAATTCCTTTGGTCAGATAAATCCAGCAGCCAATCTCTGTTTTGCAGCAACATTGAAGAGTCTTCGTCAGCCCGAAGGAGGGATTAATAACCAGAGCCGCTAGATCATCCATTAACTCCCCACGATTTGAAACCGCACGCGGGGAAAGGGCTGCATCTGCCGTCTCCAGCGCAGGAACCGAAAGGGCGTCATTAAGATCGGCTGCATGTCCTGCCACGTGTCCCTCTGTCGCTGGGCGAGACCCCAACCTCGCATGCACAGAGAGACGAGCCGCCTTGCCACGCGTAGGGGAGCCGCCCGCCGAGTTTCCCGGGTTTGACCTCGGCGAGCGTGAATCTTGACGACGACGACGACGACCGTTGGGGCCATCCTCGTCACCAGCCGGCGGGGGTGGAGGTTGGTCGACGGCCGGCGGGACCTCTTCTAGCAGAATTGGAGGCTCAACTATGGACAGGTCGATTAACGCCGGGCAATAATGCGGGTTCCGAGCACCAAGCAGATAGCCGGAACACCGAATAATCACGACGGGCCAACGTATCCGGATGCACATCCTGAACCCAGCACCATTCATCCACCAGGTGCTCTGCCGTCTCCAGCTCCCACGCGTGCGCCGGAATCCCGCGCAGTTCAATGTTAATCAACTGCGGGAGGGTGGCTCCGGACGCTTTGTGAAGTCTTGACCACCATCGGAAGTGCAAGGTGGGCCGCCGGTAGCTGCATGGGATGGCCGTCGTTGTAGACCCGTGCAGCTACCGCGACGTCCTCGAGCACCAGCATGTATTCCGTTGGGCAAAGTCGATGAACCTCGAGCGAGCCGTCCGGGAGCTCATAGCGACGAGAGAGTTCGTCCGCCAGAACGTCGACCGACACAGCCGCGAGATCGCCGACCACCAACACGATTAGAGCCCTTCGTAGATCCTCTTCAGCCCTTGCGATCTTTGACGAGCGATCGATGATTCTTCGGGGACGAACCCCCAGAACCAACGTCAGGTCCAGCCGCCTCGGCCGCCGGCAAAGGAGACTGGCGCTGGCTAGCGTTTTCGTCGGCGTCGCGACCAGCACCCCGTCTCCGGCGAACACGCCTTCTTCGCCGCCTAGCACACATGCCTCCCCAGGACCGCGCCGCTAGCCGCCTCGACGTCAGCAGCACTTGCTGCAGTCTCCGCTCCATCCATGGCCGCAGGTTCGTTGGCCGCCACAGAAATCTTGCGCCGCAACCAGTACACCACCGCCAGCCTGAGGACACCGGTAGGATTGGTGACCGAGATTACGGCATTTGAAGCACCGAGTAGGCTTTTGGCAAGCAAGCAGCACGCGGTGGGCGGGGAAAAGCAGTTGAAGCAGCGGCCCCGTAAATCCACCGGAACCGGGCGGCGCGGGCCGCGTAGACGACGAAGACGATCCTTCCTGGCTCGCCGGCTCTCAACCTTCTGCCAACCCTGCTCCTCCTGAGCGGGGCGAGAAAGGGCGTCTGGCGAGCCTGGTTCTTCAAGATGATCCTGATAGGCTGGGGCGGAGACGAATGAGCCGGCGGTGGCGGGAAATTGCGGCGAGCTCACCAGGACATCTCTGAAGGACGGCCTAGAGCTCACCGCCACCGAACCACCAGTGAACTACCACCCACGGAGCTGAGGGGGCTATCATCGGACCACCGCTGCTCTTTCGACCGCCCTCTGGTAGGCGGCGGCTCGAAACAGGGACAAGGAGGAGGAGGAACCCGACGCCTTAGGGGAAGGGAAGGCCGCGTCCGCCGAGGGGACGGCCGTGGAGGTGGCCGCCGGACCTGGAGCAGGCGCCGGCGTGGAGCTGGTGGTAGGCGAGGCGTCGGGAAGGGGAGGCGGAGAGACGGAAGCCATCTGTTGTTGTGGAACTGCTATCCCCTTTGTTTTTTTTTTTTTTGGGGGGGGGGGGGGGGGTTCAAAGTTGAAAGCTTCATTTTACAAAAGTTGCATTTGATGGAACATTTTTACTAAATGTTGCATTTTGTTAACTTTTCAGTTGTATCAGCTTATGGACAGGTTGATGCGCAATGCTGAGAGTGAAACTTCCTTGTCGGTATTGTTTCATGTAACCATTTATTGCCATGGACACATCATTTTCAATGAATGACAACTATTGTTTTGTGTAGGAAGTATGCATTGTAAATGGAAGATGCTGCATTAGAACAGCGGGGGATAAGTCTTCAAATTTTGATGGATTACTGCTCTCCAGGTGTGCCAAACGTCTTTTTGATATAATATTCTAGCAAGATGTAAGACTCATGTATCTCCTGGTTTATGGTTGATACATTCCCAGAATATTGGATTTCTAAATAAGTTTGCAGAAAGACTTAGTTCCACTCGATTTTGGATCTTTGGATCGTGAAAAATACTGGTTTTTCTTTCTATATCATTTAGCGCATTTTTGTTTTTGCTTGTAACAGTTTTGTCAGAAAAATCAAGTGGTCCTGGAAAATTACTCAACAATTTGTGACCAATTTTGTGTACAAATTCCATTTTGGTAATTCATATTGTTTTGATCAAGATTCATTGTTTTTTTTGTGACCACTGTAGTGGGGCAGACGCTGGAAGCATGGTAGAACCAATTGCTGCTGTTTCCATTGAACGATGAGTTGCAGGAAGCAAGAGCACTTGTGGCTAGAGCTGAACTGGATGTCTTATCAAAACTGACTGATAGGTTCTAAATAGTTATTTTGGTTTTGTAATTCACTCTTCTCTTATGACCGCTTTCTTTATTATATTTACAGATTCTTCTCGAGCTTGAAAGTATTCAGAGTTTATTACAGGAACAATCAAACTTGATAAGGTGCTGTTGGTTTATTCTGTATTTTCCATGAAGTAAGTGTCAATTAATAATTTAATATATTAATTATAACAAATCTTTAAAAAACTAATAATTTCCTTAAGTTTGTCTAGGAGCGTAGCACATGTACGCACGTAAAAAATTGTGTGCTTAAATATCAATACCTAAGTTCTTGAAAGTTTTATATTTCTTGCAGTTCTATACTTTTCGCCATGGTAGTGATTGTGTAATTTTGTGACATCTTGAAACAACTTGCATCAAAGACTGGCACTCAATAGTTGTTGATCCTAGACTACCTTTCTTACTTTTCTACTGTCAAAATATACTTACGAAACTATGCTACAATTGACAGCCAAGCAGTGTGACCGCAAGCATTGACTTATATATCCATGTTGGCATTCTAAGAGAAACGCATGGTATTTACAAAATTTCTGCATGTTGACAATTGATTAATAAAATATCTGACAGATTGATGTCTTCCCTTTTTGGAAGTTGTATGCCATGATGGCAACCATAGAGTTCACCATTCTCTAAAAGATTGTGTTCATGCTACACATTACCAAACTTCATTTTTAAGCTGCCAAAGAGCATAAAACTTGTACTAATTCTAACTTCTACCCGTGTCCTGATGGCCCTTCTTAATATAGTTTCCTTGAACACCCATACTGAAAACTCGAAATTTTAAATCATACATTGTGTGCTATACGAAATATGAGGTTCCGAAATTGATTTGGAAGTTGCCGAAGAATTTGTGACTTGCTTTACAGTATATGAAATATGAATTCCTTACATTAATTATGAAATTTGTGGATCAGAAATTTTACACTACGGTTAATATGGTCACCAATTGTTTTGTAGGTCACAGCTCGTGCAAAATACAGTATAGCACATGATGGTACAATTCCTGACCTGTATTTACCGAATTGTCGGAGAGAAACTGTCACTAGTGCTACAGGTGGGTCTGTCAATACAACTTCCTCAGTTCACCACCCTAAAAAGTCATGGAAACTGTACATGCCAAATGCATACCATCCACTATTGCTCCAGCAGCACCAGGAAAATCTCCGTCAAGCCCAAAGGGATGTTGCAAATGCCAAAGCAGTGAGTTTAGCTGGCTCCCTCACTTTGCTACCGTATAACTTTTCCAAAAGGGTTTTATTGGTTGATAATGGGGAAACTTTATTTTTACAACTCATTTTTTTTGGTCGATCTATAGTCGCACAATTGTGGGTTTTGCTTCCATATTTTGTAGGAGATCCGGAGGAGGAAGATATATGGACGGACATTGCAGACGAAGATCAATTGGCATCACATCTCGATGCCATGAAACTAAGGGTTAGTTTTTGTTTAGTATGAATAATGATTGCTGGTGCTAGTTTGATTGGATATTTTATTAATTTACACTCAAGTTTACAGGTTTCCCAACTAGAAAAGGCCCATCCAGTACCAGTAGATTTTATGATTGCTGAAGAAACTACTGTATTGGTCATAACGGGTCCAAATACAGGGGGCAAACAATTAGCTTGAAGACGGTTGGCCTGGCATCTTTGATGGCTAAGATTGGTAATGGAATAACCATGCATATATTACATCTGAGTGTCAATTCTGTGTGGTGCGATGTGACTGATGTATTGGGTGTGGTGTAGCATCGGCCCCCGTAAAGGGGGTTGGAGCTGTACGTAGACCGTTTTTTCTTCTCTCCAATACACATATGCAGCTCTCCTGCGTGTCTGAGAAAATAAAGTAGATTATGTAATTGCATACCTTTAAATATTGTCATTTCAGTATGATTGATGTAGTCGCCAACAGCGAATTTTCTTGCGACAGAAACCAAAGATATTATGCATTTTCAACTAGTGGAATGTCTTGCATAACAATGTCCATTTTGTTGCAGGCCTATACATTCTTGCTTCCGAACCAGTAAAAATTCCATGGTTCAATGCTGTTTATGCTGACATTGGAGATGAGCAATCTTTGTCCCAGTCACTTTCTACATTTTCTGGGCATCTGAAGAATATTGGAGTATGTATTAGTATTTATCATAATTTGTTCTGAAACATACCTCTGTAATAAATGCATTACTGAATGCAATTACCAATTAAAAAAAATGATTCTGCTGTCTTTCTAACCCTGAAGCCTAAGATATTAAGGGCCCCTTTTGGAAAACCCTCAGATTCAGATTCACCCTGATATGAGGACTCTTTTTTCAGGCCATTCGTGCACAGTCCCACTTCTGAATCATTGGTCCTTTTGGATGAGGTAAGTGGTTTACCTCTGTCTAGATAAATATCAGATACATCTTGGTTCCTATGTGGCTATATCAGTAAACATGGATTTGGTTCCTATGACACATTTTATCGCCTGTGACCACCTTTTTGTATTTCAAGTTCCTCAAATGAATAGTGCACAGTTGTACCTCATGCCCAAGTCATAAATAGAATATCGTTTCTAAATAAGATTATCCCATACTGAACTTTGCCTAGCCAAAAATTGATGGTTGTACATCTAGGTAGGTGCTGGGACAAATCCACTTGAAGGTGCTGCTTTGGGGATGTCTCTTTTGGAATCTTTTGCTGAAGCTGGCTCTTTTCTGACTTTAGCAACAACTCATCATGGAGAGCTTAAAACACTAAAATACAGGTTCCTATTATTCCGAGTTCAAACTTCTCTTGTATTATGGTACAACAACATTTTTAAAAAAATGAGATTTCGTGTTCCGTCCTTGAATTAGGTATGGATTCTGCACCAACTAAGATCAATTGACCTTGTATTTGACCAATAATATTTTCTTCTTTATCTATTTGGGTTTGATGTAGCATACAACACTGCACAAGTCAAGAAAGATCTTGGGTGCAGGTCGTTTCAAAGAATTTAGTGGCCTTCTAGTTACTGGGCAGTATCACGCTTTTTACCATAAAGTTATTATTTACCTTTTTCAATACAGTTTTTCCGGGCCTTGGCACTGCTGTTGTCAGCCTTGTTATGTTCTCATAAGAAATGTGCTCACCAGTTCAATGTGGATTTTGCAACTGGAAGAACACACTTGTACAAACCCAGTGTCATATTGTGAGAGTTATTTTTTTTTCCCGGTAGAAAATACAGGGTACACACTTTAAAACGTTATGATTGTCTAAGCAGACAATAGTTCCCTCAAAGTACAATTTTAGGAACATTTCACCAGAAATATGATTTGAGAAAGATTGCATTGTGGCTGTGTGCTTTGCCTTGAATAGTAAATACGAACTAATTGTTACCCAGCAAGAACTGCATAATATTGGTACCTAACTCATTTCTTTAAAAACTTTCAGCAATGGTTCATTTGAGAATGCTTGTGTGGAATTTGATGAAGAGAATCTGAAGCCCACATTCAAGATACTCTGGGGAATACCAGGTTGCCTTCCCCCCTTCCTTTTCAATCATTTGAATGTTACAAGTTGTTTGGGCACTCTCGGTGGTCACTGCCCCTGGAAGCATCTCATGCTTAAGCTATCTGAATAGAAAACACCTCTATGAAAGGGGATTGACTCCCTCCTGTCAAATGTATCGTGGCTGATTGAATTATGCAGCTAGAACTGTGCATTTTTTTTTAACAGGTCTAAGCAAGTAAAGCATTTCCACATTGAATCATGTCTTATTTCATTCTTGAAGTTCTTTTGTTCTCATGTTTCATCACACATGTAGGCCGCTCAAATGCAATCAATATTGCTGAAAGGCTAGGTTTACCCTTGGATATCATAGAAAGCTCACGGCGTTTGCTTGGAACAGCTGGTGCAGAGATAAATGCGGTATGTTTGACTGGATCATACTTTCATTTCTTATATATCTTTAACATGGGTCTTTTTTTTTTGGTCGCTTAGATATTATCATGTTTCCTCATAATTTTTTAGAGTAATGGGAAGCTCTGCTTCCCCTGGAATTGCCGATGATGCATTCTAAAAAAAAAAATCTATGCCCTCGTGTTAAGGTTTTTTTTTTTTTTGATAAAACCCTCGTGTTAAGGTTGATGCATTTGTTTTGGGTACCTATTTCAGCACACAGAATTTGCATGATTCTTATTATCTGATATAGGTTATATCCATAGTAACTTCATCTTTTTGCAGTTGATAATGGACATGGAAAGATTCAAACAAGAATACCAACAACATCTTCGGGAGGCACAACATCTTCTTATGTGAGGATTTCTCTACCTCGAATTATGAGAAACATTTCTAAATTGCATATGCTTTGATTCTCTGTCATGCCACATAGCCATGTTTTGATATTCGTATTGTTAGTACTCCCTCTGGATTTGATTACTTGTCACGACAAGTAATTAAATGTGAAGGGAGTACTTTCTTCTGATGAAAAGGTAAATTTGATGTGGAGGGGCATTTGTTGTTCAATCTTTATTGTGTTTATACTTTTTCCATTAAAGTGATATTTAGTTTGGTCTCAAAAGAAAAGGATTGGCATCTAAAGTCAAAGTAGAACTGGTTGTCTTAGCTTATAGTTATGAGCCATGATGTGAACTTTCCAGGTCAAATGATATCTTGTGTCTGTTGATATTGTCTCAGGCAGTCAAAGGTGCTTCATGACAACTTGGAACTGGCACAGAAGAACATTGCAGAACACACACTTCAGCTCAGAGCAAAAGAAAGGCGAGAGTGGTTTCAGAGTATGCTGTTATGGCTCGCTCAATCATCCGTAAGAAGTTTCAGGAGATCCAGGAAGCTGCCATAGCAGAAAGAATGATAGAAGAAGAGAAGGCTGCAAAGAATGCAAATCTGAGAGGGTGAAGGATCCTCAGCCGATCGGTACTTCTGCCATTGGGAAGACACAGAAGATAGACACCAACTTGGTTGCAGCATCCAATGGTAGATGCTACATATGATCTCTCATTTTCCCATTATTATCAAGCCCGCACTTTCTGAAAATTTTCATTCTGTTTTGTACTTAGGTGGGGAAGATGGAATCCCAGAAGTTGGAGACTTAGTTTATGTCCCTAAGCTGAGGAACCAAGCTACTGTAGTCAAAATTGATCCATCTAAAGATGAATTGCAAGTCCAAGCTGGTATGATGAAGCTCAAAGTGAAGTTTAAAGATGTTAAGATTCAGAAGAAGAAAGTTTCCAGATAGAAAAAATGTGCTACCTGAGTTTGTGGATATTCAGATAATGAGATAACGTAAATATTGTTTTCGTTCAATACATAGCGTCCATCCGCCGCATCTGCGTTTTCACTGCTCAGGAGTACTTGCGGTTCTTTTCTAAAGAAGTCTGCATGTAGTCTTAATTATTGTATAATTCATGCAAGTGCGACTGCAGATTCGCAGCCTGCATGTAGTCTTAAACTTTTGAGATATTTATCCACAAACTATTGCGGTTCTCTTCTAAAGAAGTCGAAGTTAAGAAAAAGTTGAAAGCGTTGTGGAGAAGCTTACAATATTTTATTGTCACTTTGAAAAGCTATTTTAACATTGAGTTGTAAGCCTAAAGAGCATCACTCGTAGAACTGTAGAAGCAGTATTGTCCGTTACTCTTTGTTGAAGGATAGGAAAGTTCGTTGCACGATTGTTCGAAGCAACTTCACTATCCGACCATTGGAATTTGCACTTGGTTTGTTTCTTCATTTTTTTTCCCCAAGTTTGTGGATAATATCTCAAAAGTTTAAACAATATGCGGTCTCGAGTTGTTGTGATCGGGAAGCATGCCATGTACATTCTCGATGAGTAACATGGAGGCAGGCATGTGGAAAGAAATGTGCCTTTCTTCGTCTCCCTACGGACGTTTGCTAATATGACGCTCATTAATCATACTCGTAATCCATTACTACTTTACAATGATACTAGTCCGTAGTAAAAGGGGGGGAATAAAAGATGCCACCATTATTTGCATAGTCACGACTCACAAGCGATTACAAGTCCTCGCTCTGCTGTGAAAGGAGTCTTGGCCTAGTGGTTAAGCATCTGAGTACACCTCTCAGGTCCTGGGTTCGACTCCCCGTGGGAGTGAATTTTCAAGGATTTAACGGCATTTGCTTTCAGTGGTAGGCGACGCTCCCGTCGACAGCGAGGCGCCAGTAGTGACTTCGTATCTCTGGATTTGCCGGCTCAGTCTTCGAAGATGCTCATAGGGGTAGAGTTTGCGTACGTGTGTTCATAAAGGTGAGTGTCGTGCGTTGTGAGTGTCTGAGTGTACTGTGTAATCTCTCAAAAAGTCCTCGCTCTGCTTCTCTTATGAGGAGTGGAAGATTTGGCAATGAGATCCACAGGAACGTTTTGTGCCGGCATCGCTGATGCGTTCAGTGATGATCGGCTGCTTCTGTTCCGGTCGACGACGACGACGGCGGCGACCGTGGACTTCTTTCTCTCTTCCTCCTTTTGAGCGTGGTTTGGGAGGAGGATGTGGAGGGCGAGATTCCGGCGTGCGTTGCGGCGAGCCTCGCCGGTGTCTAGAAGCTTCGTTTGCTTCGCCTGTCCAAATCGCGTCGGAGGAGCGGCGGCAACGACGCGGTTGTGGAATAAGTTCTCCCGAGCTGCCGCCGTCTCGACGACGTCCTTCCTCCGGCGTCGCCGTTGAGCTTGTGGAGCTTGCAGAGGAGAGCTTGCCGGTAGATCTGTGACTCAGCGGGGCGATGGATTCGTCGGCTTTGTTTCTTCGGTACCTCTCACGCGTGTGACACAAAGGGAGTGCGACGTCCCTCGTCGCGCATCGTACTGTTGGGCCGATGATCTCTAGATGGACGCGTTTTCTTTTTCTGGGTATAGGTGTAGGAGTGTTCGTGTGAGTGGGTGCGTTGATGTTCCTTTTGTACACGAACAGATACTGCATTTATATTGAGGATTGAGAGGTTAAAAAAAAAAAAAGATTTGGCAATGAGATCCTTATCGAACGGCTTTGCGCTTTGCCGCGTGATTAGGGATAACGACAAGGCCTACCAAGGACAAGGGACGGAACACAAGGCGACCGTGGACTTTGGAGCGAGGAGCATCCTATGTGCAGCACGTGCTCTGCAGGTGGACCCGATCTGCCCGCCCTCAAGTGGATTTCACTGCTACCGAATGGATGTGTAAAAAACAGCGATGCTTTTCTTTTGAAACGGAAAAACAGTGATGCTATTAGTGCTATCCGTACCTAATAACCTAAATCATCCCTTGCCGTGGGACCGAGCACCCAGACATGTGGGGTCACCTCTCACCTAAACGCGCCCAGCCCCACATTTCCTGATAGGACGAGACAAGACGATAACGATGTTAATCCACGGAATTTCGAATAATAACGTTGCTTCCTGCCGATTGAGCCCGTCACGTGGCTCCTCGCCGATGCGCGTGGACACGTGTACGGCTCCGTCCGTGGGCAGCCAAAGCTGCTGGGCTTGGTGGCTCGGCTCGGACTGAGCTGCGCGACAAAGCCACTCCTCGCTTTCCACTTGTTTGCGACCGGCGATCTTTGTTGGGCGAGAGCGAA
>JAAXCT010001946.1:0-109570 GCA_012490785.1 Eragrostis nindensis
GGCCGGTTAAACCAGGATAGCTGCCATCATCTCCAAGTAAAAGCGCCATGTTTTTTTTTTCACTTAATAATAAACAAGAGTAAAAGGAGCAATCGAAGTAAAACTTTGTGTCTGGTTAAAGAACCCAGCTGGGACAGCGACTAACAAGGGGTGGCTCCTTAAACTAACCCCGGTTTAGCTCGGGCCATGGCGCGGATTGGGATCCGAGGTTTGGTGGTCTGCCATTTCATCCATGGAAAGCAATGGCCTAATGGCTTTGATCCGAGGCGGCAGGTCAGGCCTCCCTTTCACCAGAAAGCTTGGTCCTTTTGGGGAGGGAGAGATCGATGGCCATGCCTTCCTACCACACACCACTCGGCTTTGCTGCCTATATATACGTGATGCGCCGATAGCATCTAGCTCACCATGGCATGCGCCTCCGTCTGCTTGCTCATTCCTTCATTTGCTTTTTTGGGAGAGGATTCTGATCATCTTATGACTGATCCTGAGGAGGGCGAGCAAACCGTGCTGGAGAAGCAGGGCACGTGCTCGACGAAGGACTGCGATCGAGCGATCAGTTGCAGTCGCAGCACGTGCGCTCCTTCTCCATCATGGATTCTCGCCCCATCGGCTTCCTGTGCGCTCTGCGCAATGCAATGGATGATCAGTCGATCGATGAACAACAACTTCTGCGACCATACGGTAAGAGCAGTACTGCTCCATTTCTTGGTTAGGCAGGAAACTGTAGCGAGGAGTAGTAGCTGAAAAGCTTTCTCAGCGGCAAAGGTGGTTGTAGAGGTGCTCGTTCGTGACTTGTGGGGTTTGTCGCTGGATGCTCATGGAAATTCGTTGAAATCTTTAGCTTTGTGTCGGCAGAGACTCTATGCTGTAAGAAAAAGAATTAGACTTTAGTCACATCTCTTTGAAACGATTTCCCTCCAATTACAAAATGGCATCGAAATTTCTGCAGACAAGTTTATTCTTTCTCTCATATCTCCTTAGCACATATTGAGTTTTTATCTTAACAAAGTTTTTTATTCTCTAATTTCACTGTCATTCTTCCAAAGTTTCCAGTCTAATTAAGGATTCCAACAATGGCTCGCTCAATGGCCAATGGTGTGTAACAGCTATAGTAGGGGTTGTTAGGTAGGTATTTCTGGGCTTCTAGCAGCAACAGCAAGGTTAGGCTTGGTTGCATGAAGGTTTATTTCATGTTAATCATGTGTAGTTAGTAAGAAGGACAAATTAAACAGCACTCTGTATTGTTGTGGCATTCAGGTATGTTCTTCTTAATTAGCCCCACATGGTTGCCAGTAAACGATAAGTTTTTCGCACATAAAACTGTTACATCGGTATGGCAGGACCAATATCAGCAGGTCGATCGATGCTTCTTACTACAAGCAGAAGACAACGATACTGAACAGTCTTTCAGTACACCCAAGGATGTGATATGCAAGCAGCAGTTTCATGACAAGGTAGCTGCCCCTCCACCATCGAGTTGCATGACTGCGTACCAAATGCATTATTCCAAATAATGCATACTTTTTCCTGTTTCTAACAGTTTCAAAACCACTAGGCAAGGTTTCACAAAACTGACCGAGTTGTTCAAACCGCACCCAGCGATTTGCCAGTTTTCGCTCACACCGGTGAAAAAATGGGACAGATGCAAATTCAAAATTAACCGATTCGAAAATGGTAAGCCTAGAAGTTTCACCGATGAACTGCTCAGTTTGAGCTGTTTTCGTAATTTTATTTTTTATTTTTTTTCAAAACGGTAAGCCGAGTGGTTTCCTTGGTTTAAGCGGGTTTTGAAATTATTTTTAGGTTCTTTTCAAAAAAAATGTCAAATACCGGTCGCCCGTAGAACCGAACTGGACCTATTTGTCTGGTTTTCGCCGGTTTTGAGAACCATGCCACTGAGCAGATTGCATAGTACCCCCCCCATTTCAAAACGTGAGGCAAAATTTGACCTGATGCGATCTTCAAGAATGCACTAAAATTGATCTCTATAATACAAGAATTGTTAGACTAATTATTGGTCACAGGTTAAGAATTTTAAATACTGATTTACATGCACACATTTAGATTTTTCAATTGAATGGTGTATTTCAGAATTTTATGGTTTGATTACGTAGAAAACCAGTATTTCTTCAGCCATAGCATGATCTTATACAAATTTCAACATACTAAAACTAAAGAGCGAAGCCATCGTAAACTCTTAGAGTTCCCAGATTTCTCCATCTTTGTGTGTTTCATGAGAGGTATAATATAACAGTGTCAATGGCTATAATCAAATCAACTACAGTTTTCTCAAGCTCGTGCACTGTCGCCCTTTTTCTACAAAAGCACAAGCTCTTACAGTGTCACAGTCAATAGATGGAGCACAAGGTACATAAGAATTCAGAGGTTGAAATCTAATTTCCAAACTCTTTCAAAATGGTTGCAAACCATATATTCTTGCCGTGAATCAGCTCCGTCCGCAGTTGAGCGATCGAAACGAGAAGAACGACCGATGAGCTGCAACAACAAATTGGGAACCATAACCAAAAAGTAGCGAAATAAATAAAAAGAAGAGTAATCTGAAAAGCTGCAGAAACTCAATGCCAAGACTCCTTAGCATAAAGACATTTGTGAAAAGATCCAGTATAAATCGTTTTAACCTTTTGGTGATTTGACCTGAGGAACTATCTCAGCCAACTCAGACTTTGCAGGCGAAGCAGCTACAAGGCTTTGCAAAGTGGAAACTGCTGGCAATATATCGAGAACGTGTTAGGAAAAATTCACTCCATAAGAATCATAGTTAGCTTTTTCAGTAACAGCATTTTAATTAGGAGCACTTAAAGAGTATGAAGCTAACCTCGCGGGGAGGTGGTGTGACCATGGTCTGTATCATCAGAGGCAGCATCCGAGGAACCCATTCTGGGCTTGATGGAACCAACAGACTGCCACCCTCCGCTGTCGTCGTCGGCCACCGAGGACACCGACAGCGACGTGCAGCCGATGACGGTGACTTCTCTGGCTCTGTTCTTCTTCCCAAAGCTGAGGAACCTCTTGAACCCCCTCGGCGTCTCTTTCGAATTCGGCGACCGCCCCGTGCTGAAGACCCTGCTGCCGGCGCTTCCCGGCGTCTTCACCTGTGCGCTTTTCTCGGCGCGCGCCTCGCGCTTCTTCCGCAGGAGAGCGGCGTCCGCTTCGAGCAGCCGCTCGATGGAATGATCCCGAGAGCTGCATGACGGCGCCGCGCTGTTGGGAGCAGACCTCCCTAACCTGCCGGAGAAAGAGGAGTCCTCGGAGCTCTCTCTTGCTGGTGCCTCTCCTGCATTATTCGACGAGATTTCTGCGGCAGTGGCGTTGGCTGGTGCTGTCGTCTCAGCATTCTGTTTGCTGGTCTTGGCACGGAATTCTGGGACGGTATCGTGAGCTGGCAAAGATCCAGGAACGCTCTTGGCTTCCTTATCGACGACGTCCTTGTTGATGTAGACGTTGCTCTGCTCGACGTCCGAGTCACTGGTGACCTCTCCATTGGGATTGCCACGCTTGTCATCACGAGAGGTGTCGACCTCCTCCTTGTCGCCGCGCTTTGTCAGTTCAGCGTTGTTCACTTCTGGCTGCTCGTCTGGCACAGCGTCGACCACCTCGCTGCGTTCCGAATCCGGCGAGGCGGCTTGTGCATTTGCGGCGCCGGTTCCATCGCCGGCGAACTGCCTCGGTGGAGAAGCCTGCGGGTCCTGGCCATGGAGAGCATGTTCGCTTGAACGGATCACCAATGGCGTTCCAGCCGCATCGGCGTTCGGCACAACCACCTCCCTGCCGAGGTCCTCGAGGCCGCCGGAGCTAGCCCGTCGGGGCAGAGAGCGTGGCAGCTTCGGCCCTGTATGCTTCGCGAAGCCAGCGTGCCCTTTCACGGAGTTCTTGCGCCGCACCGCTGTCTTCGGTCTCGACGTCGCTGTCGTTTTTGTCGCCGCTCCACCGGCGGGCCGCGCTGGGTGCTCCCTGCTCGCGTCGCCGGCGGCTTGTGGCTCCGTCGGCGGTGGTTCTTGCGACAGCGCCCGCCGCCTCCCGGTGTCCGGGCTGGTCCTGCCCGTGTTGGTGGACGAGGAGAAGCTCCTGGTGCGCGCGTGCTTCTTGCCGGAGATCCTCCTCGGAGCAAGAGCAGCGTCTGAGCTCCTTTTCTTGTCGTCGTCGTTGCGCTCAATCTTCTCTCCTCCTCTGCACGCGCCACAGAGACCCGATTAAAACAAAGGAAAGTAAGGTCAACCAGTATATTTGAGCATTTCGGTCAGACCAGCCAAAAAAAAAAGAAGAAGAAAGAAAAGAACAGGCCAGTATGACTTTGAGTGCTGAAAAATTAGACGTTCAAATTAGCTGACTGATAGGACAGCGACACCGCGTGTTTACATGGCAGCACGAATGCACTACTTTTCTCCGTAACCTTGAACTTTCGGCAGCCGACATGGACAGGATGAGTTCATTTCGGAGAATTTTGACTCCACGTGGTAGAAATTAAGCGTTAGTACCAGTATTCTCCTTTTGAACAGCTGAGCCGATGCTCATCGCGAACAGGTACCACGGACGAGGTGACGTAATTGAACGCACAACACGCAGGGCATTTGTTGGCGCTCACATACCAAGCTCCAGGTCATTCACGACGTGATGATCACAAGGTACTCGCTGCCGTCGAAAACGAAATGAACTCAAGGGCGTACTAATCAGGGAATAACGAATGAGAAATGAGAGGGCCTTCACTGGAGGACAAGTGTTTACTGAATCACGGGGTCCTGATGCTTCTGCAGTGCTTCCTGCATGCATTGTTCTGACAGGTACTAATTCCACTTTCCCTTGTGCGTGAGGACCCATTTCTTTACAGCCGTTAATTTTTTTCCCCTTACTTGGAAAAACGGGCATAGACCTTTTTAGTGCTGAGGAATGTTTGAGGAGGCGCGCTCGAAGAAAAAGGAAAAGTATGGATTATGGAGCATCAACTCTAGCAAAACAGCACTGCACGGCCTGCACGGAGAACGTCAAGAACCACGGAAATGAACAGGGACGTGTCGCATCAATGCGCTTGGCCACCCTATTCTCGCAATATGGTCAAGAACAAACGTCTCTGAAGAAAGGACCATCGACATGGAAGGAAGAAGAAGATTATCAAGTGAGAAAGGAGGCCATGGAAGAACGAAACCACAAAAGCACCCAACTGTTTGGCCCCCTTATTCTTCTCCAAGTTCTAAAACAAGATGAAACGGTTAAAGTCGACCGGCTGCTTATGAAAGAAATCCAAGGAATGGCAACGTGTCGTGACAACCACCGCAAACCAAGGACCGTAACAGAATTACCTACCTCCTCCGCGTCTCCGGCCACCGCCGTGCCGGCGTCCGTCGTCGTCGAACCACCACCACCGGCCAGCGCCCTCTCACCGCCGCTGTTGCCGCCCGCGCGGCCGCTGAGCTCGAGCTGCGCCCAGAACGCCTTGACCTCGGCCTCCTTGCGCTCCATGCGCGCGCGCCACCCTTGCCGCAGTCGCTCGTCCCTCCGCCGCACGTACGCCTCGTACATCCTCCCCCTCACGCCGTCGCCACCCGGCTCCGCCACCTCCTCCTCGTCCCCGCCGCAGCTGCCGACGACACAAACGCCCGCGTCGTCGCAAGCGGCGGCGTCGTCGTCGTCGTCGTGCGCGCTGCGGCCGTTCCGCTCGGCGAGGCGCTGCTTGTATCCCGCGAACTGCCGCTCCAGCTCGGCGGCCATCGCCCACAGGTCCGCCACCTCGTCCGCGCCGACGTCGCGCTGCATGATCGATCGATCGCGCGGTCGTCCGCCGCGGCGGGGATGGCCGGCCTCGTCGACGCGCGCGGAGGCGCGTTCTCTTTTTGGTCGTCACGTCGGCCCGGTTCCTGGACAAGCGCGCGTGGAAACGGGACGTGGCAGGGGCTCTTTGCTTTTGGGGTTGGATTTGACTTGGACGAGAACAGGAAGAGGAGGCCGGCCGAGGCGGGCGGGCGGCGGTGGCGTCGTGGTTTCTGAATATCATTTCATATGGCCTCAGTGATGCATCTCTGGACATGTGCAGCAGTGTTCCGAATCAGAAAGGCTCCAGTTATTACTGCTTCAAGTACGATCACACAGCGAGGCTTTTTACATATCGTACAAATTAGCAATATTACATGTTGCTGCTGGGGAAAAAACAAGCGCTGAAAGTTAGCAGGTGCTCTGCAGAGGGAATGGTTCCGATGCTTTCAACGAGGAGCTTTTGCATCGTTCATGGTGGAATTGGAGATTCCCTTGTTTCTATCCGATAATATTTGTCCTCTGATGTGGTGGCTATATACATGCCATTGCTGAAAGTAAAAAAAGTTAGTACTGAAATCTTTCTTGTAAAGATTGCATAACCCATCCCCAAACGGTTGTCTTGTGCTTTTTGAACTTAAAAAGACTTCAACATTTTAACGTTGGTGGAACACTATACCACAACAGTAAAAAGAAAGGATGAATGTGCTTCTAAGTAAATACTTTAACCTGATAGAACACATACTTCGTGGAGCAACGTTTTCTTGTAACCTGTTTGGCCTAACTTATTCCGCTTAAATAAATAAGAGTGCAGCAATTTATTAGTCAAGTTAATTCTCGTAATGAACTAATTAATCTGCTTTTTGCAACAAAGCTGTGCCAATCAAAGCCTTTTGACTGGCTTGAAGTTGAATGATCAACTGTTGTCTGATGGTGGGCTCATGGTAAATCACGGTTTCAAAAACGCGAAAAGTGGTCCAATTTGGTTAGACAAACCGCTCGGGTTTTACGGTTTATTGAGCGGTTTTCTTACGAATTTTTAATACCTGGTTATGGTATGTTTCTTTCTAAGTTGACCAATGTGCCTGATACTATATGTTTGTATTGTTCAAAATGTAAATATATATTTTTTGCGAGGGCAAAATGTAAACATTTAAAGAATGTTTTGGATAGGCTACAATTGTCAGTCGCTATGAGTAAATAAAATAAAAAGATAGAAATGTATTACATAAGTATTCAATATTCTTCCACCCATTAGGTTTTGACTCATGGGGTAGGAGGAATGTGTAATCTGCATCACTGTCAGCTGCCTCTTTCAGGATCGAAAGAAGTCCAAATTAGACATGCAGTAGCATACTGTAATTCCAGTAGGAAGCGCTAACCCCTGTCGAGTTTTTGTTCTCGCCGTTGTGTACCCTCGCAACGTCCTGCCGTCCTCCCGTCCCCTCCCTCCTCGTCACACTCTCCTCCCCCTCCCATGGCGCTTCCCGCCCCAAAACCCTAGCCCCATATAATCCCGGACTCCGCCCCACCAGCACGTCACCAGCGGCTCCCACCTCGCTGGCGGGGGCTAGGGACAGGCCATGGAGCACCATCACCACAAGCCCGGCCTGCGCGTGCGCCTACGCATCACTGCCGCCCGGCGACGCGCGTGGCTCTCCGCTGGCCTGCGTTCCGCGTGCCGCAAGCCGCCGCGCCGCGACCCCTCCGACTCCGTCCACAAGGTCGCGCGCCGCGAGATCGGCGGCGGCCAGCGCCGCCCCCCGCGACCAGCAGCGCCCTCATCCTCCGCCTTCTCCTGCCCCGAGAAATTCCGCAACTTCCGGCTGCAGGTTTGTACTCCCTGCGTCCGCTTCGTAGGCTTCCGTTATCGTCTTAGGGAATTTAGTGGCGCTCTGGAAACTCCTTTCGTCAGCTGAGCCGGGAACACCTGCCGGTGCTTAGGGATTGTTAGTTTGGAGAATGTCCTATTCGACTAGATGTCTGCTATGGAAATGAAGGTGCTTATAGAGGCCTTACTACAATGATTATAAGCTGATAGTTTGATGAACGGAGGTTGCTATGACCGAAGTTGGGTGTGGCTAGATCTGGGAGCCCCAGCTGAAACGATAGGAATATCATCAATGGCATATACTCCCTCAATGATGTCGTTAGAATCGTTAGAACAACAAATCTAGTTCAAAAGGAAATTAAATTTGCCTAACGACAACAATTTAAAAACGGAGGGAGTGCTTTACTATGCATGCACTGAGTCATTACGGAGTATGGTTTTTTGGACGAGCTTTGATTGTATCTGGATGTGTAGGTTTGCCAGGTTTGATGATGTGGATTCTGCATAGCATGCTTAACATGTTTACCATGACATAGATTGCAATGATCAAAAGCATCGATGTGAGAGTTAAATAATGTGACACATGAGTTTTGTCGCTACCTGCACCTGCCGTTACACGCCACAATCATTTCGGTAGGCAACATGAGTTATAAGTACACAGGAGTTACAAGTACCGGAGCATAGTATGAAATTTGTGTTTTCATATCTGCTTCTCTTGTTATCCTTCCTGTTCTTTCAGTTGTAAATAAATAAATAACTGTAAATGCACCAGATTTCTAAGTTTGTGTGCAATTATCCATGTAATGTATGAGTACTGTTATTTGCAAGGAATCTGGAAGATTAAATCAATGTCAGTTAAATTGCAACCTGCACGCTTGTCTCCTTCCGACCTTTGTCTGTGGCTGAATTTTTTGCAGACAACATACTAGAGGTTAGCTCATTATCAGGCAAGATGAATACTTATGAGTGGTAAGAATTTTAGGACAAAGAATCTACCAGTACACATCAGTGAGCACATGGTAACCGGCATCACCATCTGTTGAAATAGTAACTGACGTATTCTGCTCCTCTGTTTGTGAGCATAGTATAGTTAGCATTCTTGTATGTGTGAAAATCTGTGATTACTTCTTTTGCTCTCATACCATGCTGTTTATTGAGCTGGGAATGAAGTCTTATATTTAAAAATGAGAGAGTACTTCCTCTGATCCCTAATATAAGGCTATTCAGACCCGGGCACATGATTTAAGGTTAGGGTAAAATTACCACAATTGCCCTTGAGTTATCGCTAGAGTTATGCGGTTGACAAGTTTAGTACATTGATTAGAGGGTGGGTAGGGGTAGACATGGAAGTATGGGACAAAAAGATGCATTGGAGTTGTTGATGGACTTTGGTGAATTCTACAAAAAGGCAAATGGACTTATATTAGGGATCAGAGGAATATTAGATAACAAAAATCCAGAAGGAACACAATCTTACAGTTTGATACCTTTCTAGATACACACATATCATTGTTTGCATTCAAGACATTTTGCCTGTCTGATAAAATTTTCAAGTTGGAAGTATATGTTCAAAAGACCAGTGATAAATTTGAGAACACATTTACACTATATATAAATGAGAAAGGACTCACTTAACTCTCTACTTTTTTACCTGGTATAAGTTATTTATGTAATTTATGCATTTTATTGGCTGTGCAGGAAGAATATGACACATACGATGATGAAGTCCAATTTCTTGTTCAGTTGCCATTTCTGTGGAGCAGAACCAAAATTATTGAAATAGTTGCAGCAAAAGATGTGATATTTGCACTTGCCCAATCAGGTCTATGTGCTGCATTTAATCGAAGTAAGTCTCATGCTTCTGCAGTGTTTTTCTTTGTTTCTATCTGTTTATGTTCCTGATAAACTTTCTTATGTTGACAGCAACAAACAAGCGCATATGCTACTTGAATATAAGTCCCGATGAAGTTATTAGGAGCCTGTTTTATAATAAGAACAATGAATCCCTTATCACTGTTTCAGTTTATGAATCAGATCGTTTTAGTTCATTGAAGTGCAGGACAACTCCAATAGAGTAAGCGGCCTAATCCATTTCTTCTTGAACTAGTCTATGTATTTTGAGTTTAGTGCTTTTATTGATCTTCTTGATGTCTGCAGTCAGTTTATCTGCTACTATTTCTATGTTATTCTCCTCATTTTTGTGTCTGTTAAAAAGTGTCAGCTGGGCTATCATGGCTTTAAATGATGGCTTATTTTGTATTTGATTGTTGCATATTTTGCTTATAGAACTGATCACTATGGTAGCTCTTTTTAAAGCAGTATATTTCTTAATAATACTGAGTTGCAATTGCTGTCTAGGTACATCAGAAGAGGGCAGTTGAATAACGGATTTCCATTATTTGAAACCGAATCACTAAAATATCCTGGCTTTGTTGAGTTTGATGATGTTAATGGTAAAGTGTTGACATTTTCGGCCCAAGATAGGTAAGTAATTGGTAATTTTGTGGTACATTTTTTCAGCAGGCACATGTGCATTGTTTAATCATTTCTTCTTTGCAGTACTTACAAAGTGTTTGATCTCAAGAACTACAACTTTCTGTATTCCATATGTGATAAGAATATTCAGGAGATAAAAATAAGGTTTGCTGTCACTGATCAATGTTAAACTCATTTTTGATTTAGATAGTTCATACCATGTTCTTACATTCTCATATTCTCGTTCATCAGTCCTGGAATCATGCTTGTGATATACCAGAAAACAAACTGCAACGTTCCACTAAGAATATTGTCAATTGAGGATGGAACTCCTCTGAAAACTTTCACTCAACTGCTGCATCGAAATAGAAAGGTTGACTTCATCGAGCAGTTTAATGAGAAGCTTCTCGTGAAGCAAGACAAAGAAAATCTCCAGATTATTGATGTAAGCCATATTATTTTTCCTATCAATTCTTGCCTTCATCATGGAAGCTGCAGTTACTGACTTGAGTCCCTGGGGCAGGTTAGAAACTCCGATCTGATTGAGGTCAACAAAACAGAGTTCATGACCCCATCCGCATTCATCTTTCTCTACGAAAACAATCTATTCCTGACATTTTGCAACAGAACGGTTGCAGCATGGAATTTTCGTGGAGAGCTAGTTACATCATTTGATGACCATGAGCTGTGGCATCCTAACTGCAATACCAATAATATATACATCACCGCCGATCAGGACTTGATTATCTCATATTGCAAAGTCTCGAAGCAGGCAACGAATGGTTGTGGCAGCGAGGCTGGAGAAGGTATTGCTAAATTTCATTCAACACTGTCATTTCTTGATAGTATTTTCTTTAGTCATAGAAATAACTGGCTAAATTTCTCAGTTTCACCCATGGGATCAATTAACATGAGCAATATCTTTACCGGGAAGTGCGTTGCAAAGATCTCCCCTAGTGACCCAACTCTCACAGTTGCTCCTCGAAAGAGAGGCGACACTAGCAGATCTACTATCCGTAGCACTGTTTCTGAAGCTCTTGAGGACATCACCGCCCTCTTCTACGATGAAGACCGCAATGAAATCTACACTGGAAACAGCAAAGGCCTGGTGCATGTCTGGTCAAATTAACCTTGACAGCCACCCCTAGTCTTGTACATACCCTTGTACTTGATTTGTTTTCCCCTTACAGAACGAAAAAAGAATGTAATCTCGATCCAGTCTGATTATAGTGGGATTGTAACCTCCTAGACATTATATCATTGGTAGAATAATCTGAATGTAGAGTTTATTACTGGTAATGTGCCTTGGCAAAAAGGTTCGTAACTTGTGGTAATCTTGTATAGCGTCTGGTATCTGTCTGATTCTGCTGCTGCTAAACTGCCCCAGCTAGTGGTTTAACACTACGCAGTACAGTAGGTGATAAGTTCAGGTGAACCTCTTCAGGTCTTTTTGGCATGAATCCAGAAGGTGGCGTTTGGCAAATGGGAAATGAGGGGTGCGTTAGGGATTGGGTAAATAATTCTCGAAAGTATTCAGTTTTTCACTATTAATATGATATTAGCAGATTTATCATACTGTTACATTTCTCAGGATCAGTTGTCCAAAAAAAAAAAAGAAAGAAGACAGCACCAGTTCACACCTTGTGTTTCTTGCAATTCTTGTTACCTCCAATGATTGTTAAGACACAATTACAGCCGATTAATGACTCACTTGGTGGAGTAATCAGCCATGTTTTAACTCTCAATTACGTATATGCCACAAACCCGCAGTCCTAGAGGGTCCCTGACATGTGAGGTCCCAGCCCGTGTCCCTACACCCGGCGTGCAGGCACTATCATCGCGTGGCTGGGCAACGACTCTACCGGCTTATCATCAACAATACCTCCAAAAACAATTACGGGCGCAGCACGCAGTAGTATCAAGTCCGCCACGGATACGGCAAGCACACGTTTCCCCTCGTCGCCGTCGGGTTGGGGAGCGAGGCAAGCCAACCCCCGCCCCGTACCTCCCGCTAGGGTTTCGATGGAACCGGCCTCCTCCTCGTCCACTCCTCCTGCCGCGGGGGTGGCGGCGCGACGGAGGCCACCGGAGGAGCTGAAGCTTCGGCGGAAAACGCTGGAGACGGTGCTGGAGCAGTGCCAGCGCGCGCTCGAGATGATGCACGAGGATGATGGTCCGGAGGAGCCCACGGAGGCTGCGGATCCGCCGGAGGAGGACGGACGGGAGGCGGGCGGGGACGGACGCGATGATGAGGAGGCGCAGCCGCCGCCCCCATCGGACGCCGACTACGAGACTGACGAGGTGAGGGCGAGATCTCGCTGCGTATGCTTCCAATTTGTACCCTGCACATGAGATTGGGTCAGGTTCCGGTATTGGTGGTTGATTGATTGATAGGTTCATGTGGCAATTAGACTGTTTAACGACACGCGAAAAGAACTTGAGATAGCTGGATCGGAGGTTGCTGCGTTCTGGAATCAGGTCAAACCTACACGAAACAGCCCCAACTAGTGTGGTAGCTCCTGTTACCAGTATCATTATTGCTACGCTTTTTCGGGGATATCAAGTGATGAGTCAGCAAATAAGTTAATTGTAATGGTTTGCCAGATATAGTCGCAATCTGGCCCATGGATGGTCTATGTAGAACGAACATCTGCAAGTTCTTAGTGTCAAATTTGGAAGTGAAGCAGAAATGTCTCTGTATTTTCCAATCGCATGCTTCATAAGGGGGGAACTGACAAAGAGCTTGGATAGCAGGTGTTGCCCTAGATTATTGGGATAGTTGACAAGTGATGAACTTATGTATTTAGCAAATTCAGTTAGCAGATGGTGCCATGGATTAGTTGAAATTATGACAAATTTGTTGTGATGTAAGGGTATGGTTGTTAACTTCGACAAGCATCCTATACCAAACTATGTTTCCCTGTTGACCACTTCGTGCTAAACTGTTTTCTGGCACCAAAACTGGGGTCTAAACCGTTTCATGGAGCTTGTACATGTTATTGTGCGTGAAATGAATTGTATCAGGGTTTCACTGTACTTGTCCTTTTTTGTTCAGAGACTGCCCTAGGCCTTATTACCTTCATACACTTTGCAGCTCTGTGATCTTCTCCAATCAAGGGTTCAATCACCAGAATTTCTCGAGAAGCTAGATAGCATTCAGAAGTCAGTATATCAACATGGCGCAGGTGTGCATTTGCCAAGTCAAACATTGCCTTTGTTGTATTCGGATAGCCACCACGCATTTACACTATGCATACACCGAACTTTTACACAGTTTACAATTTTTTCGTTTATTTACTTCTTGACAACTGATCAGTTCTACAATTGCTCATGTAACAATAGATGAAACGATATCTTGGGATATTGTAAGTGCGGCAGAAATATGGGATGATAAGAGTATGAATGTTAGTGATGATTCAGAGGATGGATATGTTCTCGTCAAGCAAGAGGACATAGTTGATGGGATTGCATGTTTCATGGCTGCATACTTGCTGTCACTGAAACAAACTAAGGTAAACTAACATCAGTTCACTTTTTTTTTGTGTGCTCCTGTTAGTATATATAGTTAAAATTATATGATTCTAAACGGTTAACAAGACGGTATAGTATCTAATACGTATACTAGGCTTTGTGATATGCCCATTCCACTTCCTAAATAATGAGAAAAGACATGTCTCTATATCTTTTATTATGCCTGGTATGATAGATTATTGAAAATGATTTCATATCGCTTATTGATTTGAAATCTTCATAATTCTGATGCCTGAAATTTCATGTTTTGCAGGACTTGACCCCCAATCAACTACAGCAAGGTAAAAATCCATTGTGCTCCCTGAACTGAGATGAATTTATTTAATGAAGAAAATCTTATGTTAAGATTCCCACTTTTCATTTGGATCAGCTCTTAGCAAGACATTTTCAGCTAAAAAGAGGAAAAGCAAGCTTCAGAAGGCATGGGATGGAACAAAAGTTGTTTACAATATAGCATCATGGAGCGCAACAGCTATTGGGTAAGTTACTCGTGCTGATAATTAATTATTTATGCAATTTCCATGTCATTCACCTAGTAAAGTGATATCCTCAGATCTAGCGATGTTGAATTTCTTCAGACACTGGCTTAACTTTGTTTTCTGAAGAACAGTAATAGCTAGCACTGTTTTCAGAGCATTTTTTTTTTTTGGAGCATTAGAAGCTAGGGATGCTGGATAAGCTTTGTTTTCTGGAAATGTACTATAGCTTAAAAACAGGTGCCACATAAGCTAGGACTCCACGAGCTTGTAAATGTAACTATGGGAAACAATGTCTTCAAGCTGTCTAGAGCTAACGTAATTCCTTCCAATAGAGTGCTGGGAAAGCCTCTAGGTTTCTTGGTATTATGCTTAAAGGAGCAATATGTTTGACCTTGGGATGCAGTAGGCTCCTTAAACATTTTCCGGTTACTCTGCTGTGTATGTTTTTGTTTCTGAATTGGAGGAGGCCATCTGGCTAGTCTTTTAGTTTTGGTAAGTTGGATCATGTAGAATTAGTTATAGGGTGTATATCGAGTGCATCTACTTATTCAACACATGGAGTATCATTTTTTACTAACAGAGTGTCTACATCATTAATAACTGGCATCCCTAAAAATCAAGCGTATGATTAATTTTTGATAAACCCCAGTAGTTACCAATCTTCATAACTGTCTGACCACCACAAACTCATTTTCTACTATCCCTGTATGTGCAGTATCTACCAGAATCCAGCGATTGTACAAGCAGCAACTGCAGCCTTTTGGACATCCTGCCGTGTAATATCCAAGTTTCTGTGAATAGTCCATGGCCGGATGGTGCAAGCTTGCACACATTGTGTGGCCACGACAATGGTAGAAACTTCAAAGTGTTTCCAAAGATCAAAGGGAAGCATTATTGCCAAACCTTGTGACACACTTACATTATGATGTGAAAATTCATCCACCAGCAAGTTCATTGGTTTGATTTATCAGCTAGAAAATGTGGACTGCTATCTGCGCAAGCTTCAAACCGCGGTGGCTGGTTGAATGCACCATGTGTTATTATTTGTACCCGACCTCCAACCATTGTACATAAGCCCATTGGTTGCATATCAACCATCTACTCAACATTGGTGTATCAGTGTGACTGTAAATATCTCGATTTACCTGAAGCCGAATAAATGCACTTGTGTTATTCGTTCTGGCGTGTGATTCATTTTCTCATACGAGAGTTCAAATGACTTATTTACTGTAGTGTAGTGTGAAACAGTCACTTCCTGAAATAATGAAATACATGGGACTCTCTCCATTCCAAATTATAGGACTTAAGTCTCCTCATTTTTTGTTAAATTATAAGACTCCCACTTTCCAATGCATTTTTCTTTCTTCCCTATTCATCGCTATTTCTACCTTGTTTTCTGTGCACCTATCTTTAAAATCCGTGCTCAGAGCCAAAACATCATATAATTCTGAACTGAGGGAGTCTGATCAGCGTGATGGCTATATAAGACTCGTAGGTCATATTGAGTTCTGTATGGTGGCGTTCGGTGACCCCTCTAAAAACTTTAGAGGGGTCACATCAAAATGCCGGCACGATTTATGTGTACTAAACAAGTCAAATTACAAAACTAAGTCCAGGACCCCCATCTATTTCGCGAGACGAATGTAATGAGGGTAATTAAGCGGCGATTAGACGATGGTTACTGTAGCATCACTGTGTCAAAACATTGATTAATTAGGCTCATTAGATTCGTCTCGAAAAATAACGCCCATCTGCAGAAAGGTTTTGCAATTAAATTTTTTTAGTACCCCTAAATAGTAAGATTCTTTTTACTTTAGAGGGGTATAAAGTTTAGAGGGATTTTAGAGGGGAACCGAACGCCACCTATGTATACAAAGCTCTGACAAATCTACTGCCAGAAGGAAAAGTACAATTGGTTAAGAAAGGTACGAAAACTATATGTATAGACCCTTGCAAAAATTGCGTGATCTGGAAAACTGGGAGCACAAAATGTACAACAGCCGTATGCATCCTTCCTAACTATAATGCGTACTAAATCAATAACTAAACATCAATCTGATCATAGGCATATTGCGTGATCTGGAAAACTGAGAGCACAAAATGTACAAACAGCCGTATGCATCCTTCCTAACTATAATGCGTACTAAATCAATAACTAAACATCAATCTGATCATAGGCATTCATCTCGGTAGCTTCTCGCCCTGAACAACAAAATAGTGGTAGTGTAGACTGCAGTCATGGCTATGATGAACACTCCAACGTACGTGCTCACTGTTGCTGCACAGACATAAAGGTACCTGTAGGCATTTAGGAACGAGACACCAGTGAAAAACCGAACCATATACAACATAAAAAATAGAAGAAGATTTATTGGGTCTTGCAAAAAGTTTATCTAGGATACAATTTGCAACGAGTGGAAACATTCTGGCTATACCTACCATTTATCTGCCGTTGAAGAATGCTGGCAAAACAATAACCATGATACTGTACACTAGTATACTAAAAGATTAAAATTGCATGGATACTTACTTTGGCGAAAACACACTCCAAACAAACAAGTGATTTCTCATGAGTAGCAAGACAATTGTATACGAAGTCAACGCAATCGAATTAATGACCAATGGAAGCAAACAGGGCAATGTGATCATTTTGTCCAGAATACAGCTCCAATTTAATTGCTGTGGAGTAGAGATATCACCACCGCCTTTCACTGATATGTAAACCACCATACTGAGATATAACAACAGAGGTGACCCATATGTAATAATGAACATCAGAACACCCGAAAGAACAGTGGAGTAACTTGAAACACCCTGTTGCAATTCATAAGTCAAATCACAAGGAAATGGCAAAAAAGAAAAAAGGAACTTGACAAGTCTATGTTAACCTACAATGAAAGCTCCAGCAACATCAATGCTGGCTAGAGTATTTGTATTCCCAAGACCAAAATGACCGGCCATTCCCAAGAATAGCATCGCGACAACCTACACAAATTGTTGCCAACAGTTAGTCAATAAACAATAACCATTCCCATAACGCCACAAATTTAAGAAACAAAAATACCATCTTGATTGAATACTTGGTCTTTCAAGAAACTAACCTCTACCCATTGCTTATGGAATGTTTTATCCAGAGAAAAATGAACTATACTCGAGATTGCTTGTAAGAAAGTGAGCAGAAGAGGAATGGCATTGATGGGTTGTTGCAGAAGCAACTGCAGAAGGCACCAGAACATCGTGTATGTTATTCCAGTCAGGAACACTGAATTACTGATGCAATGCGAATGCATAGCTGTTTGAGGATTGCGGCCAGATGAGGATGCCTCTTCTGCTTCTTTAGAATACAATGGGAATATCCAAGGAGAAGCAAGAGCAGTGCCAGTTATTGAAAGACTAGCGACAACATAAAATATCTGAGCTATTGATATAGTGCTGTGGTCAACTGGTTGTGAAGTGTTGATCTGACTTTCCCATATATGCAGCAGAACTAAAAGTCCGCAAGAAATATGACTCAACAAAACCCCTATAACATACTTTGACCTTACTCTCGGTAGCACAAGTGAAAAAGAATACAATGCCACAACGGCAACAACCGAGAGAATCTGAAGAGACTTAACAACAGAAGAGTCAGCTTGGGCCAGTAACTTGGAAATGTCAGGAAAGTGAACCCAGTTGACCCCACCTTGGTACCAAGCTCTTATAACTCTCCCAGCAACAAGAATAATAAGGACAGTGCATAGCTTGAAACCATTTCGCTTGCCTGGGGTTAATTCATAGCTGGTAGCATAAGAAAATTCATTTCTGTCACAGCTCTTTCCTTCTGCTCTATGAACTAGTGCTGAACTTGATTCCTTTAGCAATGAATGAACTGTCTTGATAAGGAATATTAAATACAGAGTAGAAGTGAGAAAGTGCAACGTATACTGCTCTTCTTCCACAAAAGAGCTGGAGCTGAGACTGACGACATAGAGAAAAATCCCAGTAAGAACAAAAACCTCATCAAGGTGCCAGTGTCTACCCAGATATGAATCAGACTGGTGTTCAAGTTGACTCAGAGACTGTCGCTTAAATAGGCAAGAGATACTGCCCATTAGGAAAAGACACGACATTATCATAAGCAAAATTGCGGAGACGAGTAAATAGAATGGTTTCTGCAAACATAAGTAATAAAAGGAAATAAGTCATTAGAATAAAGGCAAATGGAACCAAATGATACATGGAACTAAAGTACAAATCCGCGAAGATAGTAAAATTACATCTGTCGCTCTGTGAGACAACCACTCACTCGCATATCTTAAGAAACCGTCATAAGCTTCTGAAGCACTCCCAAAGAATCCAGCTTCCACGGATCTGAAAAAACAAGGTTTTTAAACATTCATGGATGATGGATACTCAAAACTGTTGTATATGTCAGCAGAGGCTCACTTGAAACCAGAACCTCGACGATGATGTGTGGACTGATGAGAAGCAAAAGCTTTAGAAAGCAAATGGCACAGCTTTTTCTCGGTAGATTGCGGAAGCATATTGATTCCTAAGCCATCCTCCGAATTTACGCAGTCTTCGAGGCAGAAAGCAGGTATTTGTGCTTGCAGCAACCTTAAGATTTGCCATGAGTTCAGCTGCAAAGTTCGTAGTTTCTGCTCATCTGTAACAAGATGCATTCAGTCATTTCCAAATAGAAAGTAAGTACTCCCTCCGTCCCTTTATATAGGGCGTTTTAGAGTTCAAATTTTGTCCCTCAATATAAGGCGTTTTGAGGATAGGACAAACTTTGAGGTTGCTGGGAGGGTTAGGTGGAGGGATGAGTTGAGGTAAAAATGAGGGGTATAGTAGTCTTCTGACTCCAAGACTATTTTTGTGCTTGAATCATGGTTTAAAATCTCCGGCTAAGGCATTTGGCGGGAGCCTTCAAGAACAAGGCTATAGCGACATATAGCGGGCTATTGGCGGAATTTAGCACTAAAATGACGTAGCGACGTTTCTTTCTAGCAGCTATAAGGGTGGTTATAGCCGGAGATTTGAAACCTTGGTTTCAATGCTAGAAAGCCCTATATTTAGGGACAGAGGTATTACTTAATTATTATTATTTGTAATTAATTCAGTATGCTGATCTGATTGGGAATACAACTAAATGCAGCAGGTGACATACAAATGACTTTAGTACCCCAAAATTAACCTATTGAAATAACTTAGAAGCCTTCAAGCATAAATTCTTAATTTTTTGATTCATGATAAACCTTAACGCGTCTAAACTGGAAGGTAAAGACATAAAATCACCTGTAAAAGAATTAAAAAGCTCTGGAAGCAAGACACCGATATTGTTCTTGGGAATTGGTACACCAAATAGAAGAGCAAGAGTTGGGGCAAGATCCACCTGATAATAAAAGGTAACATGGCAAACTCATGTACTGGTCACTTGGAGCTATCATTAGATTATTGTAATTTTCTCTTCAGCTTTAATGTGGAGAACCTACTCAAGTATAATAAAAATGCTTCACATGCAGCAACAATGATTTCAATGCTAAAATAATATGCAAATCTTGTTAGATCAGCGCAAACATTCAAGACAAAAGAGGAGGCAGACATAAACTGTACGTAACAAATAAACTATAGGCTTTACTTGAAGTGCTTCATTCTGATCATAGGGTGAACAATCTGATCTCTCAACACTGTGTCCAATGAAAAGGGCAAGTGAATCAGTTTCCTCATAAGATGATCCTCCATGATTACCACCTTCCGTCATGCCATGATCACTCACAACAACCTGAAACAAAGGGGCACAGCATAAGGTTTATTAGAACTAACATCAGATGTTTCATATTTTCAGCTATGGCAGAAATTCGTCTGCAAACTACTTCATGTGATATGACATTTCGTTGGACACATTCTTTTTGTATAGTAAAGTGCATAACAACAACAACAAGCCTTTTAATCCCAAGCAAGCTGGGGTGAGATAGCGATTAAACTCACAAGAACCAGCATGATAAGTCAGAAGAAAGTAAAATAAAGCAGAAAAAAGAAAAAAAGAAAGAAAAGTAATAGACAAAAGAGTTGTAGTTGAACTAATGTCAGCTTAGGCCAAAAACTGAAGCCACAGCCAAATGTATATGATTTATCAATACAAATCGACCATTTGCCAATAGAGTCTCAAAGAGACCTGATGAATATATTGCATCAAAATTCTACAGCTGATGTTATGCATGTGAGAAAAAAGAAAGATTAGCTGTAGAAATAAGAATCACAAACCAAAAGTGTTTTGTCGGTTTTATCCTGAAGACTTGCAGCATGAACCCTTCTAATCACATCATCCATCTCCTTCATCTTTTGGGTCATCAAAACACTGTCATTTGAAAAATACTTTCAATGAAACTCGAGATCACTCAAACCCAAAAAATCATGAAAATGATGTGTGTTTACCTTCGACGGCCACCTATATGGCCAACATGATCCAAGCCTAAATAGTGAAGAATCTGGAATTATTAATAGAAAAGGAATTGCTCACTACGCTTCAGATAACCTTTTAAAAAAGCACAAGAAAATGAAGGATGTGTAAACAAGTATTAGCTGGACAATAGATGTCTGTGATCCAATAAATTAGATAACATAAGAGCGTACCAAGACGCTCCAGTCTTTTGCTGCAAGCTCAAATTCTAGATGACGTGAAACGTTGAGATCAACCTCAACTGTATCTCTCACCTGACAGATAGTTACAAATCATTAAACGAGTTTTTTACTGATAAAGTACCATATTGAACAGAACAAAGAAAGCACTGTCATTAGCACAAACATTGAGACATAAGCTTAAATGCCTAATACGCAAATATCTGTAAACTAAGAACAACCCGAAGCAGCTGACATTATACTAAAAAATGTTATATGGTCATCTGGAGACTTTTTGTTTTGAAATTTAGTACTGAAAATGCAAAAATTTAGAAATATGTGATCTTTTAAACAACACAGTGAAGCACTGATCCTTGCTGGAAAGGAGCTGGAAGGTATTGAGGTTATATTGAAAATTCACATTTTTTTTAACCTGCAAAATAAGTTCTTAGCCTATCCTTCAGCCACATTCCATAGTAAAAAATGTGATGCATAAAGGACTTACATAAAAACTGCTCACTCCATCTTGTCTATAGAATAGCGTTGGGAACAACTTTATCCATGTCTCATCTCCCAGCATCACTAGTTTAGAACCAATCATATGAAGCTGATCTGCGTAGGTGTACAATATGATTAACAGATCTTATAAACAATTTATTGTCTTGCAAGAGAGATATCCAAAGCTATGCAGAACACAGAGAGGCCAATCCTTAGTTAATTCGATCAATACATCCAACTGACAGTTTGGCATACAAAGCTGATCGTTAGTAACAGATGGGTCGAGATTTAGAGAGAAGTACGAACCAAGAAGATTGTCCTCTAAAAAGGCTTGAGTATTGAAATTGAATGCTACATCTAAAAAGCCTCCAATTGCCCCAGACACCATAGCCTGAAAGAGAACAATTAGCATAAGTTACACTTGCATAATAGCCAGCTCAGATAGGTAGAGACAGTCTTACTTTCAGTCGGGGCATAGTAACTGTTGGAGGTGCAGCCTTTGCATGATAACCTACTGCTTTGCATCCAGTTAGCAATGACTGAGTGTATGGCATAGACTCCATCATTTCTCTGGTTGGAGGTTTTCCGCCTCTCCCAAGTACAAACTCAGCAGGTAGCCCATCTATTACCTAAATCAAAATTCGAATAGAAGAAAACTAAAAAGAACAAAAAAATATTATATGTTAAGAAAACGGCAACAACATGCACACCAATTTAGGACATACCATCAATACTAAATGGTCGTAAACAGGTGGGAGACCAGAGAGTTCCTGGTGTAAATCATACACAAAACAATAAGGGTGAAAATCATGATTGATAATGTGAGCTCTTCTACTGGTAATTCTCATTCATTAGGGGAAAGATGCGTGTCCAGTTTACACAGAACAGTTATCAACAAGCTCAAAATCTAATAAAGGAATCGTATCAAGGGGACCATAATGCAATAATAGCTGTAAGAGTAGAATCTGGATGAGGAATTGAAATGGAAGCAACGCCTTACCCTGTACAGAGATCTGAGCTGATCCGGAGGAAGAGCCGGCTCCTCCTCCCCTCCACTGACGGGACCACACGTCGGCATTCGAAAGCTCTCCGCTCCACTGCACACCACCAGATACAACACAAATGAAGGAAACAGTTTAAATTCCCAGCCACAGTGAAACAAAAGCACAGCGAAGAGAGGCAGGACGCCAGTACCTGAAACCGCGCAGCGTGGGCTTGACGGGGAAGAACCCGTAGAGGAAGAGTGAGAGGCCGGCGACCTGCAGTAGCACTGCCGCCACGGTCCACCCGGCCACCGCCGCGCGAGAAGGGGAAGCGGCGCCCATAGCTTGGCTTCCCTCCGCGGTGGCGATCGCCGCGGCAGGCCGGCAGCAGGCAAGGCAAGAAAACTTCGAGGAGAGTAAATGGCGCAGAATGGGAGAGCAGCAAGTGGCCTGGGCCCTCTCTATTTCAGCAAAAGACGGCTGCCTCGGCCCGTAGATCAAATGAGCCCGTAGAAAGCTACAAAGCCCAGCCTAAACTGTTCGTCGGCACCCCGGCCCACGACAAATGCGGCTCCTCTTTCCGGGGATAAAGCGTGCTCGTCCGCCATAGCCCTTGCTGTTGTCTAGGGTTTATCTACTCGCGGAATGGCGACGGTGCAGCTCTCCGGCGCGGGTGTCGGCACGGGGGCGTTCGCGGGAAAGAGGTCGGCCTCCGTCCACGCGCTCCGACTTCCGTCGACTGGGTCCGTCGTCGGGGCCCGGTCCGCGCGGCGGGCATTCCATGGCCTCGTCGTCAGGGCCGCCACCGTCGTGGCTCCCAAGGTGCGTCACTGCATAATGTAGCTTGGTGACGTGGCTTCCTTGTGGTTTTGGGGAGGAATCGAAGTAGTGGGATTGGTCATAGGCTACTGCACTCATTTAATTACATGATTACCAAGGCTGAAGGTAGGAGTTGGTGGAGTGAAGTAGATTATGAGATGCTGATTAGGTACCTTGGGTTTTATGGTGATGGAATGGCTGGAATATGAAAATGCTGATCCTTTAGATGATGGTTAGCTCCTGATGGTTATGGAATCCGAATGTCTCCATATGAGGCACAAAGCACTAATTGCTAGGTGGCAGTTGAAACGTGGCGCCTATATGCCAATTCATTGGGCTAGGCGGCTCCTTTTAGGCAGGTTAGGCGCAAATTAGGTGTTAGAAGGGAGAGTGGAGCTTAGGTGCAGCCTAGGCAGGCTAGGTGGCTTCCCTTTTGAAAACGTGTTGTTAAGGCTGTGGTAACCTCGTTTTTCTTGAGGAGAATGACTGTGATTGCAGCTGAATGCTTATATGGGGCGGATTGTGCTGTTTATTGGTCATAATATTTTGTTGTGATGACTTGTGTGATGAAATGGATAATAAGCGGGTTCAAAATACCGAAAGGGGTTCTGAAAATGATTGTTTAAATATTTGCCCTTAGAATTGAATTCTGATCTAGTTCAAGTTCTTGTAGTTTGCTCACTTACTTGGCAAGAATCATCTTATCTGTTTATCATAAAGGATCTCCTTCGGATTTATGTATATGCCGTAAGGAAAGATTCTTCATTTCATTTCAGAATTGAGCTAGTGAAGCTGTCATAACATCATATATGTATACTATTCTGCATGGAGTATTCTTTGTTCCTTCTATGCTTGTTGATATGAAACGGTGTCTTGTTACCCTGTTTCAGTATACAACGCTCAAGCCCGTAGCTGATAGAGTGCTTGTAAAGATCAAGTCTTCTGACGAGAAGACAATCGGTGGAATTCTGCTTCCAACAACTGCTCAGTCTAAACCTCAGGGTGGTGAGGTTGTTGCCATTGGAGAGGGAAGAACCATCGGAGATAATAAAGTGGATGTCAGCATTCAGGTATATTCTCTATAGCATCTAGCCACCAATGGACAAGAGGAGTTTTTTTCTGTGTATTTTGTAGCACTTTATTCCACCTTAGATTTACCATTGTTCTGAATGGTAATTCCATTATTCATTTTAATAATTGCAACAGAACAAAGGTAAGAAAAGTCATGTCATGTGTACTCTTTTTAACTCATGTTACATCAACAAGCCAGACCATCAATTTCTACACAACATAATAAGTTCTGTAGCTTTAGCACTTGGAACTTGGAAGTAACTGGTGCGATTGAGGCCTATTCAGACATATAATTTTACATATTTATTTTTTCTGTTTCCAACTTGATTCTTTTTATATATGTTCTTCTGCGATCCTTTGAAGCTTTTTGTTATTGGCAGGAAAACAATTTATGCTTGAGTAAAGAAAAGACAAAAGAATATATACTTGTCTAATAAAAAGATAGGTGTATTTTAACATGTTCATATGTTACTGCTTTAGGTTGGAGCTCAAGTTGTATATTCAAGGTATGCTGGAACTGAGGTGGAGTTGAATGATTCCAACCATCTGATACTAAAAGAGGATGACATCATAGGTATTCTTGAAACAGATGATGTGAAAGACATGAAGCCTCTGAATGACCGTGTTCTAATCAAGGTATCACTACTCGTATTGATTCATCTTTCATGGCTATTGTGGTTGAGATTAACTTGTGACTTTATTGTTAACATTCCTGCTTTGGTACTACTTTCTCATCTGATAGGTTGCTGAAGCTGAAGATAAAACTCCAGGTGGTCTGTTGCTCACCCAAACTGCCAAGGAGAAGCCATCTATTGGAACGGTCAGTAATTCAGCTCTCTGAGTGCACTTTTTTTTTCTGTCTCTAATCGCCTGTGTCGCATGGTTCTGAATTGTGTTATTCGACATCTGGTCATGGTCCGATATTAACTATGTTTAGTCTTTAACCCAAAGCAAACTTATGCGAGTTAATGACAACAGGTTGTGGCTGTTGGTCCCGGGCCCCTGGATGAGGATGGCAAGAGGAGTCAGTTGTCCGTATCTGTAGGCAGCACCGTTATGTACTCCAAGTACTCTGGCAGCGAGTTCAAGGGTGCTGATGGTTCGAATTACATTGTGTTGAGGGTATCGGACCTAATGGCCATCCTATCCTGAGCTGGGTCTTGCCATTCTACGGAATATGTTTCCTGGAAATTCAGTAGGCTTGCAGTTTTTAGTCTTTTTTTCGTTTGTCATACCCTTACTGTTTGAGGCATAAACATTGAGAGGCAAAATTTAGTTGCATGAAAATTTGGGTTGGTAATAACATCGCAGTATGATCACTCTGATATCGTTCATACAGCCCCTGCGTAGAGAGACTGGTCTCTTTGCGCTCGACAGTACGGTCTGGTCAACTGGATAAGACGCTGATATTCGGACGCATTCCGGGCGTCACATCCCACGTCAGGCAACGGTTCGTTTTGCAGCCCATCGTGCATTGACCATGCGGCGACTTCCATTGCTTCTGGCGAATTCCGGCTGTTTAGGCAAGCCTGGGTTGAGGAGCTTGCCAGCCGACCTGAGCTGCCACGAAAAGGAAAGGGAAGGGTTCACGTACCAGGAGATGCTGTGATGTTACACTCGTGAAATCTTTTTACCTGTTTGACTTGGCCTGATCAGCGTCAGTACAGTGTGAGAAAGTGCAAGCTGCAGCGGCTCCGACCTGCTATTCTTTCCTTCACCGTTGCTTTCGTGTATTAGATGAGGTGAAAGCAAAAGGTTTCGGTGAAATTGATGTTCGCATATCGTACGTGCCAACCACGGATGACCGACCTCGCCATTTCTCCGGCCATCGGCGTTGGTGCCGGCCACAACATTCTCAGGACGGTCGCCATTGCCCAGTTCCCACATAGAGATCGAACATCGCTCCATTGTGTTGCTCACCGATTGGCCGCTGGGGTGATAGCCGGCGAGAGAGTAACTGGGCATTCGTGCTTATGTGTCGATGGAGAGGGGAAGGAGTAACGAGCTGAGTATATTCGGCGAGAGAGCTGATTGGCCGAAAATGATTATATTATTTTTTTTGGCAAAAGGGGTCATTATATTAAAATAAAAGCACACAACATCCCCAAATTACACATTATACACTGGTAAAAAACATAATATACCCTGGGAAAAAGGAATATTACATTCAAATTCTTCAAGGTCGTATTTATCCTCTTTTTTTTTCCCCCTCCTGTGAATGCGTTCGTTGTGGATTAGAATCAGGAGGGACTAGGGAGAAACACTTCACGAAATCAGGATAAGCAATTTTTTCAGCTCCGACCTTATTAATTTATGAGCTTAGAATCACTTCTCTTAAAAATAATGTTTAGTCCACCTTCACTCATTCTTGTAGCTCTATATGAAGTTGTACCAAACGGGCTCCTTTGGTTCCTACCGAGCCAAGTGAACTCATGTCAGAAGAAGAAGAAGAAGTAAGTCAATTTTCAATCCATGAGTTTTTTTGTTCTTTTCCAGAACTAAAGCAACCCTGACAACAAATAGGTTTAATCAAATCAAAAAGGTAATTAGAGCAGGAGGTGTCTTTGTTGAAAAAAAGATCAAATTTATGCTTAACCAAAGTACTCCCTCCATTCTAAATTATACGACGACACTTACTCTCCTAAACTTTTCTCAAATTACGAGACATTCTCACTTCACAATGGACGTTTCTCTCTTCTCTTTGTTTGTTTTATGTGCAATGGACTTTTCACTTCTCTTTAATCTTCATTAATTCCAGACCCAAAACGTCATACAAAGTTCAACGGAGGAGTAACAACTTTTAAAATAAGAAGAATATATACACGTACAAACAAGGAAGGAGCACAATAAACTCTGAAAAACACAGCAGCAATAATGGTGATAGCAAATAACCAATCATGACAAATCAAGAGCATAAAAAACCAAGAGGGGAAAGAAAAGGAAGGAAAGCTTCCCAAAATAGGACACGAGAGGATCCTCTTCTTGGCTTCTTGAAGACCACAGCCGACTTGGCCCCACCCGGCCGCCCCGCGGACGCGCAACTAACTCGGCCACTGCACGGACTGCCATGTGGCTGGCACCATGCGACGTCGCCGTCCAACGCGCCATTCTCGAGTTGAATCTTCAGACTTCAGTCAACGCGCCGCGCGCGCGCGCGCGCCGACGACGGTATAAGTAGCCGAACCATCGAGCGCGCCAAGATTCAGGTGTCATGCACAAGATCGACGTTGCCCGCAGCTTTAGCTCACACCACCGTTGCACTAGACCGGCGCGCGTGAGGAGAGCAGTGGCATGTCGTCGTCGTCGCCGGAGATGGACGGCGGCAGCAGGGAGAGCAAGAAGTACAAGGGCGTGCGGCGGCGCAAGTGGGGCAAGTGGGTGTCTGAAATCCGGCTGCCCAACAGCCGCGAGCGCATCTGGCTGGGCTCCTACGACGCCCCCGAGAAGGCCGCGCGCGCCTTCGACGCCGCCTTCGTCTGCCTCCGCGGCCGCGGCGCCGCCGGCGCGGACCTCAACTTCCCGGACTCGCCGCCGCCCTGCCGCGCCGGCCGCAGCAGCGACCCGCAGGAGGTGCAGGCCGCCGCGCTCTCCCACGCCAACCGCGCTGCCGTCACGGCCCGGGAGGCGGCCGCGGCGCTCATGGACGTGGACGTCGACTCGCCACCGGCGATGCTGTCGCGAGACGAAGCCATGGCGTACGGCGCTGGCGTTCTTGGCGCCGGCGGGGCTGAGGTGGTGGCGCCCGTGTGCGCCGATGGTAGCATCGACTGGCGCCCCGTCATGGCCCACCCGCCGCCGCTCTTCTCGCCAACCGGGTGGGGCAGCAGTGCGTATGATTTCCTGCAGATGCCGCCGCCGGCGGCGGCCGACGAGGACATGGAGGAGAGTATCCATGGCGCAAGCGCTTCTCTCTGGAGTTTTGACTTGAGAGACACGTACTTCAGATACTAACATATCCCACATGTAGTACTGAACGAGAACGAGGCTACACTCCTCCAATGGCGCCCCGCGCATCTCTACAGCAAGCTGCATCCTGCATTGCTGAGGCATACATGTTCACTGCTACTAGCTAGCATGCATGAACAAACTTCTTTGACATAATTTTGATGATGACGATGGGTGGTAAGAGATCGAGTGCGGTATCTAAGAGTGTTACAAAATATAGATGGCGACCCTTTGGTTAGTCTTGTTTTAGGGGAGCTTGCAAAAGGTTGTAATTGGATGTATTCTGAACCGATGAGGGGTATATGTCCATTTCACGTGCATGCTTGCTTTCAGTTAAAGCCTAGGGCTCAATACGTCATATACTATGTAGATGAGAGAATATTTTTTTCATGTATCAGTCATGAATATTCATCCGCAATTTGCAATATAAGATAGATCAGAACGACACCTTTTCATTCAAAGGTGGATGAGAAAAAATCCGACACAGGCACATCATTTTCAAGCATGTGGCATATAGTACATCGAATATATTATCCATTGTGTCATGATCCCACTGTCTATTAGTTCTCTGTGGTGGATCGTCTGTGATGTACGTAGTTTCAGAATTCGATAGCTCATCGATTAGGCTAGATATTGACACACGGTCTCCAGAACATCTTGATCAATGTCTTAAGATGATGTCTGAAATGGGTGTGCATATACATCCTGTCGCCTGGGGAATATTTTGATAGAAATAGAAAATATAAACACCATCCAATATTCTTTTAATCCATGGATCGAGATCAAATCGTGAATCAAGTTCATGATTTTTTTTTTATTTTTGCTTTCCCTCGTTGGTAAAAGAAGAAGAATTGCCTTTTGGCTCTTTTCGTCCGGAGGCTATTAAGCACGAGAGCTGATCACCTTAATATACTGTTGATCTAGAATGTGTGTGCGCGCGCGAGAGAGAGAGGACTATACAATGGTTGCCAAAAAAAAAAGGAAAAAAAAAAGGCATGACCTTATACAGTTCGTCTCTTTTCTGCGGCTTCTTGCTGCCGTCTTTCTTTCAACCAAATGCACTTTGGCTTTGCTCGTGACACTGCCACTTCCCTCGTCCACGTGAATTTGGTGCGCTTAACTTGAGTGGGGCTCGCATCGCAAAAGAAGAAAAAAATAGTGGGGCTCTCTGGCCGAGTCACCTGAATCACCGTTGTGTAGTGCATCATGCATGCTGGTACACCCACAAGCTTATCTACTTGTAGAGATAATAATACAACGGATTCCTTTGCCCCATGCTAGTTAATTTAGTACTATCAATTTATCACCTTAGTTATTCTGAAGAAGAGGCACCGGCTACAATATTACTTTGGTGGATTTTTTTCTCTTCTAGAATACTGACCAGCTGGTTTTTTATATTTGAACGAAAGTGAGAGAACGAACCCACTTCCATGTTGAAAATTTTACTTGCGAGTATGCTCGCAGCACGTTGACATCCAATTATGCAGAATGAAATGTTGTGGGCGCATGTAGGGGTGAAAACGGGACAGATAATATCCAACCCACCGACTGTTTTATCTGCATAAAATCAATATGGGCAAATATAGGATGCATCAATAATTATCCGACGATCCATACCCAAATCCATGTCCGAAAAATAATAATAGGGGATGAGTGGTATATCCGTCCCGAATCCGAATATCATGTGTAAAACCGAGAGATTAACTTAAATAAAAATCAAAATGATCTTGATGATGTATATCGATGGTTAGTATGTCCTTTCTTACTCTAATTGCTTCTCTTTCTTTTGATTGTTTATCCTTACGAACTATATGATAATATCCGTGTCTGACTCCGAGTTCGAACAAAGAATATGGACAAGGTATGGGACGTAGAAATAATTATCCGACAGTATCCGCCCCGACTCCGAATTCGAGTAAAAATTATGAGATAGGATACGAGATGGGCACTATATCCGTCCGTATCCGATCTGTTTTCACCCCTAGGCGCTTGCTTGTGGAATAGACAAATTAAGGAGTTGATAGAAACCAGTTCCGTCCCAGTTAAGAAAGTGTGTGTTAAGTTTCATAAAAAAGAGAGAAAGAAAGTGTGTGTTAAGCAACTTTCCAGAGCTGGCACACATATTAGGTGGGGTTTTTTTTTTTTTTTGCAAGGGTGGCACATATATTAGCTAACTCAGCACACAAGGACAAATTAAACAAGTGAAAGACAAGGAGGGGCATATGCATGCATGCAAGCTGCGATCGTGCATGCATCATGCATGCGTGTTTATATATGCGCGTGCTCCTGGTCCACGGGCAGAAATATAGCAGCGACCAGTCTCTCTCAAAGAAACTTCCCTGTTATCATGCGTGCTTACAGAATGCTTGTGACAATTGTAAACCATGTGATTGTTCTGCTCATTATGATCGTACACTGCCACAGGCTTCTCATCTTTCACCACCTATTTCCTTTTTCTCTTTTGAAGTAAAAGGTAGAGGAATTTCAACCCGATACGTTCCAAAGGATTGCCGGCCGGGCGATCAGATTACTACCTTTGTTGTGGAGAAATAACTCTTCCTAGCTAAAGCATCTGTTTTTATATGTTCATACCCAAGATAGTCGTGACTGGAATGTCAAAATCAATAGTCCATGGGCTTATATATAGAGAGATTAATAAAGAAGAAAAACTATTGATTGGAGCATATATAGGACTCAAACCTGGATAGGCAAAGGTGAGCCAACTGCCTCTCGTCAGGGTTCAAAGCTAGCTTGGATCAGTTTGGAGAAAGTTGAGAAGCGAGACACGAGTCAGTCACTATTCACCGAAAGAATCTCGAAGTAGTGCAGTGGCAGCGGTGAAGGCTGAGCTATTCGACAACGATATAATGAGAAAAGCAGGAAAGGGATGCCTATGCTATGAAACGCGATGCTTAAGCAGCACCTCTCAAGAGTTCCGCGCAAGATAATTTAAAGAAAGGTTAAGCGGCCCTGATAATGAAACTACGAAGCATTTTAACTAATGACTGTAAGTAATCGACTCAAAGTTGTTAGTACAAAGTAATTATCAAATTATATGTTTCTTTAACTGGAGCTAGATCAGGTCAGTAGGCCGCAGGAACAAGCAATGGTAGGCAGTGCAGATCAACATGACAAGTGCAACTATTGACACAACAGTAAGAAATAGAGCACGTGCCCGATCGGTTAGAGTGCGATGGCCGGGTGTGGTTGCTGATGCGTCGCAAGTGGCATCCAACAATGGCGACGTGCTTGCAGGATCTTATCTGGTCTAGGGCAAAGATTCGTCCGCGGGCTACACGCGACTCTTCCAGCTACTGACGCCTATACCATCTCAGAGCCACAGAAACGACTGGTTTATCTCTCCGTCCTTTGCAATCTCTCTTCCGAATCGATGTAAGCCATGCACTTTCTTCTGATATGCTATCGTACCTTGCCGCAAGTTAATGCACTTCACTGTCAAAAAAGTTCTGCAGATAAGATCTGTGGTGCGAATGACCATCCTTGGTAACTCACTATAGAATGTAACTTGGGAACCCTAGTACCTTCCCTGTGTCACAAATTTCACTCATCTGACCATGAAAATGCTTGTTATGATCTAAAATAATCTGAGCTTGTTACAAATTTCACTCATCTGATCATGCGTATACTACTGTGGTAGGCAACATTTAATAGTGTGGTGTGTCTCAGTAGAGTGAACAACCATTCATCACCCAAAAATAAGGCCCGGCCCAACAGAGGGCTAAAACTATGGCCCCAGAAACTTGTCGCTTGTTGGATACAATCTCTTGGTTACATGCTATATTGAGAACATTGAATTGTCTCCCGTGAGGTTCTGCCAAGAGCAAAACGTTGAGGGCCAAACCACTGGTGAGATACAACAAGCCACTGTAAATAACGCTATGAAGAGGAGAATCTCCTCTGTATTTACATTTCTAAAAGAACATGTGGACAATTAGAAAGCAGGAAAATGATCTGGGCGGGTAGAGAGGACCTATTTCCATTACTCCATCTAGGCCCTGTAGTATGTGTCTCATATATCGTAGTCAACTTCTGTGCTGTTTACTGTCACCGCACGCTTGACAAGCTGCCCTTGCTCATTGTAGATGTCCAGGTTCTCACATGGTTTGGGAAAAACTGCTCCAATGACACGCCCCTCAATGTACGAGCACTGGAAAATGTGCTTCTTCTTGTAGCTGATGCCTACTGACATGTCCTGGAAGCTGATATCCTTGATGGGAATTATGTCGCTGCCATGTGCACGGACAGGTACACGGACACCCCAACCATGAATTTCTTTGAACGATATGCCTGTGATGTCTGGAAAGGCACTCCGATCATATCCATCATCAGCGTGCTCGTTGTAGTCGACCTTTATCACAATCCCAGCACGGACATTGTCAAAAGTTATGTTGCGGTAGGAAATATTACGTATGTAGCCCCCTCGTCCTGTGGCAGTCTTTATCCTCACACCTCTCCTTGATTCCCAAATGCGTACATTCTCCACCGTAACATTTGCGACTCCACCAGACATCTCACTGCCAATTGAAATTCCAGCACTGCACACAAAAATAGTAAACGGTGTAAGCTTCACACGCTTTAAGCACAAAAAGGTTGCTTGTCTCAAGGTTTGACTGGAAAGGACTATTGCACAGAATCAAATACTGTAGACAAAGCAATATGGGCAAGATATCCACCATTCTCACCTCACAAGAGAGCGGGCTGTCACTTTGCGAATTAAAATGTTAGAAGATGGGCGATCATATGCAATCCCATATTGATCCCACCCACTCTTTACAGCAATCGCATCATCACCAACAGAAATGTAGCAATTCTCAATGAGCACATCCTGACAAGAATCTGCATATAGCTATATGTCAGCATCCAGAAAACTAGAGATGGTCTGCAGTTATTGTAAGATAGTCTAAACAGCATGAGAAAGAAAAAAAAAGGGCGGTGGATGTTCCTTCAAGTGCTTGCCACAATGCCTAAATGTTGCAAAAATGCGCTCAGTGGAATTTCATTTCTAATGGAAATCCAAGACATGTGTGTGACGAATACCTGGATCTATGCCATCTGTGTTTGGAGCACCAGAAACAGGAGATAAAATAGTAACATTTGAAACAGTTACATTTGTGCAATCATATGGATGCAAATGCCAGAAAGGTGAATTCCGCAATGTTATGTTTGAGACAATAATATCCTTGGACCACATCAGTTGCACAAGAGGAGGTCTCGTGTTATTCAGCATTCTCCTGCGATGCTTCAACCACCAAACTTCACCCTGGCCATTTATGGTACCATTGTGTCCTAGTTAACAAAGGGAAGAAAGATACATGCGAAGATCAGATAGTTATTATGTATCATCCAATGAGGTATTGAATTCAATGGAAAATAGCAATTGTTCTATTATTATAAGATTGTGGATTGAACGGAGAAGACCAGTTACAGGTACAGCATTGAATTTGAGAAAGAAGTGAGGTTGCTGGTGTTTAAATGAATTTGCCTGTTCAATCTGTAAAACTGTCGCTAAGAAGATGGCAGTTCAATCTGTAAATTATAGATCTGATTCTGACGATGTGTAGGAAGTCCAAGCATTGATAGTGAAAGAACCAAGTACATTTAGACTAGGGGTCGACGAGGTTCAGGTATCAATCTGTAATTATTTATGTTACAAACAAATGATGCACCTAGCAGCGACCATTAGATAACTAGATTATTTAGTACTCCCTCCGTTTTTTAATATATGACGCCGTTGACTTTTTTTGTTACGTTTGACCGTTCGTCTTATTCAAAATATTTGTGTAAATAGCTAAGTGTACAAGTTAACCTTAAAGTGCTTTTGATGATGAATCCAATGATATTCATTTCACATTCGAAAAGTAATTATTTAAACCTATATTGTTGGTCAAAGTTCAACGAAAAAGTCAACGGCGTCATATAATTAAAAACGGAGGGAGTATGTTATATGCAATTCTCTCACTGATCCAAAATTAAGTCAAAAGGAACCGCACACCGTACAGCTTAAGTACTGATAGTTTATTGAGAGAAACAACAGACCTGTAATGACTACATCTTTCAAATTCTGTCCATGAATGAGACTTCCAAAGCGAGGTCCTTTGCGCTCCCGCCCGTACCCATATGATGGCAGTGCTGGCATTAATGGCCAATACTTCTCATCCTGTCCAGATAAAATCAGACTGCCAGTTAGATAAACATGTAAATCAATACCTTTGTCTCAAAATTCAAGCTCCCAACATGCAGTTACATTTGAAACTAATCTGCTATTCACTCCTTTCCAAAATCTCAACAACACTGTCATAATTTTAGTCTCTGGAGCACATCAGACGATAAACATTCTTAATCGGTTGATATAATTTATCCATCAAGTCAACTAGCCAGGCCATTGATATTCTACTATATGTTGACCACCTAAGGTCCAGACCACACGAAAATGGTATTAACTATTCAGCTTATACAATGCACATGAAGTTCTAAACAATTTCTTCAAGTTTTACAACAACGTTCACGAAACCGCGAGCTTCCTTACCGGAATGCCAAGGATCTCTGCGCCCTCGGCGAGGAACAGCGTCATGTGGCTGGTCAGGTTGAACGGCGCCGTGAGCCATCGCCCGGGGGGCACATTGAGCTGACCTCCGCCACGCTCCGCGAGCGCCGCGATGGCCTCCACAGCGCGCTCAAACGCCTCGGTGTTCACCGCCAGCCCATCCCCGACGCCGCCGAAGTCCGTCAGGTTGTACGCGGTCGGGCGCAGCCGCGGCGACGGGCGCGCCGGCGGCAGCGGCGCCGAGCGGAGCCTGAGGAACCTGCCGCCGCCGCCAGCGCCGGTTCCGCCGGACATCGAGGCGCTCTGCCACAGGAAAACGAGCGTGAACCCGACGACCCACACGGCGGCGAGCAGCGTCTTGTTGGCCGCGACGAAGGCCGCCATGCCCCGGCGCTGGCCGTGCGGGTGCAGCCTCCCGCCGGACGTCTCCACCATCGGGCACTCCCTGAAGGAGGAACAGCTCCGCTCCACGAGGCCCCTCCGAGATCTGACGCCGTAGGGCACGGCGCAAGGCGCGACTTGTTTGAATCGGTAAGGTAGGGAGTGCGGGGTTCGGATTTCGTGGAAGCGGATAGGGTCGAGGGGAACAGCGTCGCGGGGTCGAATGTTTCCGCCATGGGAGGGGTTGGTACGGGAGGTTTATAAGATGGAAGCGCCGTTTGAGTGAAGTGAACGCGAGGGGGGTGCGGTGCGGAAGAAGACGGTGAGAATTACTACACTGCCACTGGTTCTGGGTTCTCATTTACCGTTGGATTAAGATCGTACGGAGAATGTCTGGATTAAGCTTTGGCTTGAATGACATCTCTAGTATACTTGGGTGAAATTGGCAATAAAATAGAGAAGGGCTTCCGACTCCTGATCGAAGCTTCGGAGTGCCATCAAACGACACATCAACATTAAACAATTCACAATCGTAAACGACGAACAACTGAGTCTTTATTTCTTCCAAGAAAACAAATACTAGTGGTATTTTATGTGCAATGCAAGAGGCAACCGTATATAAAATCGATCAACAAGAACGTACAACAATTCTTTTTGTAGTTGAGCGAAGTAGAAGACGTACAAAAGGGGCCTGCTTCCTATTTGTTGGTTTCTTCTTTTCCTCGCAAGTATTCTTCTCTACTTTTGTTGTTGCGGCAGCTGTTAGCTAGACTACTCATACTGCTATTCTTTCTGGAATGCGGTTGAGAGAGCAGAGAGACAGCAGTCAAGTTGTAGGCGGGTGGTCATGTCACTAGCCATTTCTGATGTCCTGGAGTTGGGTTTGACGAATTGACGTAGCAGGTACTCCTTGCTGCTTAAGCAGTGTCTTGGTGAGCCGTCCTTTCGTTGGGCGAAAGAAAGCCTGCTGGCAATCAGCATCTGCAGATCACAGGAATAAAATGCATGTCCTTCGGTAATCTGATGCACCAACCTGATGCGATCTTTGTGTGCCGTGCATGAACGCAATTGCAATATCGATGAGCATTGCATGCACCCGGTCTATGGTTCATGCGTCTCATCTCATGCAAGGATGATTTTTTTTTTTTTGGAGCATATCATGCGGATGATTCGACAGTGGTTCCCGGTGCTGGAGCGCGACGAGTCTTTGGGCTTTAAGCCTAGCCATGTTGACATATCAGGCCGGGCGTAGCTCTTCGTGTTCGCGCCAAAATTAAGCCCAGACCAAGGCCCACCTTGCCAGCACTCGTCGAGACGCGCACATCACCGGCGTCTTCGACGGCGCCTCCGACCCAGGCTCCAGAGTCCAGACTCCGCCTCCCGCCGGAGCACGGCCGGAAATCCCCTCTCATAGCGGTCGTTGTAGCATTCACTGATTCGGGGTAGTGGAGGAGGAATCACATCCTGAACTGGGACTGCAATTTAATCTGGTGGTATGAACCCTATCTTGCTTCGATGGCTAATGTAATCCACCCATCCATGGTTCGGTACGAATTATTTCTTCTTCCTCAGAGCGCTTAAGATCGAGCTCAGTTGACGGCGTAGGATTGCGACGCACTTTATTTTCCATCAGGTTGAGAAGCACAGAGGTTATTCCGTAGCGTATAATCACTGCAATGCGCTAATTGACCATGGAATTATCTCATTTCTTCTTGCACACTGTTGTTCAGGTCAGAATGAAGGGAGTACTTCCCATGAAGGGTGCGTCGGCAGCCTCAGGGCGTGAGAAGAGAGCTCCTAAGGAGCTCGAGAATGTCTTGAACCGGTATTTTGGGTATTCAGGTTTTCGAGGAAAACAACTCGAAGCTATACAAGCTGTTCTATCAGGTCCTCACCCTTGCCGAGATATTTTTTCCTTTTTTTGTCGACATATCTATGCTGATATATTTTCGACGTTACAAGCTCGGTTTAGTAATTGATATATTGAACTACTAATTTGCAGGAAGAGATTGTTTTTGTCTGATGCCAACCGGAGGTGGAAAGTCAATGTGCTATCAGATTCCTTCTCTAGTGAAGACAGGCATTGTGCTTGTCATCTCACCTTTGATAGGTGAATTTGATCGATCAATTTTCCGTAATATGCAAATATTTTGTTTTTTGAAAGTTTATACTAACAGTTCCTATATTTGGATGAAAATTTGCCCAATCAGCGCTGATGGTAAGATTAATTATGCTTCGTTCTTTCCCGGTTATTCCTTGGGTGCCATGGAACATCCATGTGACCGTGCATATGAAATTGACAGGAAAATCAGGTTGCCAGCTTGAAAAAGAAAGGAATCGCAGCTGAATCTCTCTCTTCAACACAGACATCTCAGAACAAACAAAGGGTAAGGAATCGGTTTTTTTTTCTTACTTTTAACGTTGAACTTGGCCAGCGGTAATGAACATTTGGTTCATATACTTACTCTTGCTTACTGATTTTAGAATTTATTGCACTTATGCTATCTCCTCAGATACATGAGGACCTTGATTCAGGTAGTCCTTCTTTAAAGTTGCTATACGTCACTCCCGAGCTGGTTGCAACAGCTGGATTTATGACAAAGTTAACAAAGCTCTACAACAGAGGACTTCTGGGTCTTGTTGCCATTGATGAGGTCTGAATTAAATAGTGCCTTCATAACAGTTTGTTTTCTTTGATCTGTTATTGTTATTATATGTTCCTTGTTTTGCCATTTCTTTTCTACAGGCTCACTGTATTTCAAGTTGGGGCCATGACTTCAGGTATGCAGCGATCTGTATGATTTTTATGAATAATTGTCATCAATTGTCCAGTTAGCACATTTTCACCAGGAAAATAATGTTTAATAAAATGCAGGCCTAGTTACCGCAAGCTTTCATCATTAAGGAGGCAATTCCCAGATATCCCTTTGTTAGCTTTGACTGCAACCGCTGTCCCGAAGTAATGCAACCTGCTACCCTCAATTTTGATTTCCCTTATTTTTTCCCCCCTTACTTTTTAATGTGGTCGCTCATCTATTCATTATTTCTCTGCACCAGGGTCCAGAGAGATGTCATATCATCATTGTGCCTACAAAATCCAGTAATTCTTAGAGCATCGTTTAATCGACCTAACATATTCTATGAAGGTAAGTTTTTAACCTGTTAATATTTTGTCTGCCTTGCGGTGTAAGATATTGTCATCATTTGATTACTTGCTTTGCTTGAATGCACTGTTTTTTAGTGCACTTATTTTCTAAATTTCTGCACGTATGTATAGTTACTACTTTCACTTAGCCTTTTTATTCATATGTTCATCGTAGCTGTGAAAGTAATAATCTTAGCTTACTTGATGTAACTGAATTTGCAGTTCGTTACAAGGATCTCCTTGATGATGTTTATTCTGATATAGCAAATTTACTGAAGTCCAATGGATATGTTTGCTCAATTATATATTGCCTTGAAAGGGCAGCTTGTGATGATCTAAGCATGCATTTGTCACAAAATGGTATCTCTTCTGCTGGTATGTTGATCTTAAGTTATAATTCACAACTTCAAACCATTGTAGGATTGTTGCTCTGAGGATTTCTCTGATGATTCCACATGCTTCTCCTTATCAGCTTATCATGCTGGCCTAAATAACAAAGTGCGAAGTGCTGTTCTTGATGACTGGCTTTCCTCGAGAACTCAAGTTGTTGTTGCTACTGTAGCTTTTGGGTACTGATCCTCCTCATTTCTATATATGCCAATTCCTGTCATTTATCATGCTGATTCCTTGCTCACAAGTTTCGACGTCACGTGCCATCATCTGACTACAATTATGTTCACACAGTCCATCCTGTAGTTTATAGTTTGTTTTTGCTTGTGTCATTATTCTACTTAATCCTTAATACTGAGCTGTTCCCCTGTTTCATGTTTTCGCCTCTTCGATATGGGGGCGTTGTCTAAATTGGGTTGTGGATGCTGCTCCCACAGAATGGTACGTAATACTCCCATGGCATTTTAGATTGTTCCTGTTGGAACTGTTTGATAATATATTGGCACTATGATCCTTTTCAGGGTATTGATAGACAAGATGTCCGTATTGTATGCCACTTCAACTTACCTAAGTCAATGGAATCCTTCTATCAGGAGTCAGGACGAGCTGGTCGTGACCAACAGCCTTCCAAGAGTGTTTTGTATTACGGATTAGATGACCGGAGGAGAATGGTAACTAGATTTAAAACGATATATTTGGTCATTTCAAAAGTAGAACTGACACATTTTTTGTTTAACAGGAATTTATTTTGAGAAACACCAAATCTAAGAAATCACAGTCATCTTCCTCTTCAACTGAGCTTTCAGAGAAGGCCCTAGCAGACTTCAGTCAGGTTCTTGTCACCAAACGCGTGTTGGTTTACTAGACCATGCAATTGATTTCAATGCCATTATAGCTGTCTCTGTTGTTGCAGATTGTTGACTACTGTGAAACTTCTAACTGCCGGCGGAAAAAGATAATAGAGAGCTTTGGAGAGACAGTACGAGAATGATCATGGACTGTCTGATAGGATTTCTGCTTTGTGTTACTGATTGTTACATTTAAAATGATGTAGGTACAACCAACTTTGTGCCAACGCTCATGCGATGCTTGCAAGCACCCAAATCTAGTGTCCTCGCGTCTGGCAGAACTTCGGTGTGTGCCCAACTCTCGCTACAATAAGATCTCTCCAGTCTTCAAAAGGCATGTGGCACGGCTTGGCTTTATTTTCATCTGCTTGATTTTGCTAACAATGCTAAGTGTATTTATCTCATATACTGCCATTTTTGGTGTACTGAGATCCTTCTATCTTCATGACAGCTCATCAGTTAATCCAGATCACCTGGACACAGAATTCTGGAATCGTGAAGATGAGGCAAGCATGTCAGCTGAAGATATATCAGATTCTGATGGTACTATTGTAAAATGCCACTCTCTTTTCTTTTCCCCCTTTTCGCATTTAGAAAACACCTCTGGTTTGTCGCATAGACTAGAGCACACTGATATCTGCAGTTGTTAATGGCAGATGGGAAGGAAGTAGTAAGCACAATAGCCATTTCAAAGATTCCAACAAAAGCTGGCCTGGATGCAAAATTTAAAGCCCTGGAGCGTGCTGAAAATGCTTATTATCAAGCCAAAGGTCAGACGAAGCAGCAGGTGATTCAGATGTTTCCTTTTTGTTGTTATTGTTTGTTTGAAGATATGATTGAGATAAATCTACTTATGATTTTGACCAAAAATAATAATTTTCTACTTGTAAAAGCTCCCTTCTTGCCCAAGCTTTTAAATCGTAATGACTAGTTTGAAACTTCAAATGTTAATGATATAACAGGGAGGAAACCTTGCCGACAAGAAGAGCATATCTCGGGCACTAAGAGATGCATCCATGAAAAGGTTGCTGGATTGCCTTGGACAAGCAAAGCTGCGACTTGGGAATCTACCGTAAGTCTGCTTCAAGTTTGGCACTGTTATAAATGTAGTTTAGCCATTGGACATTTTAAATTATCCCCTCTCTCTTCACATGGCGATGAATCAACTTTATCGAATATTCAACCATGCAATGAACTTGTTTTGCTCTTGCACCAGCATAGGGTTTACTTACTGAAAAACTGCTTCAAGTTTCACATGCTTCTTTTGTGACTTGGCATATTTTCAGATGTGATGCGCAGGCTTCTGCCACTCACCTTGAAACAGAATGCTTCAAAAAGTATGAGAAAGTGGGGAAGACTTTCTACAACTCACAGATAGCTGCCACAGTTCGGTGGCTGTCATCAGCAACATCCAACCAGTTGCACGACCGCCTCTCCGCTCTCATCGACCAAGCTACAAATCACGGTGCACCGAGCTTCCCCTGCTTCGTCCCAGAGTCACCTCCAGATGCTCCTGAAGCCTTCAGCAAAAGGTCAGGAGAAGCCAGTAACGATGAAGCCAAGGACAAACCCCAGCCGGAGCGCAGTTATGGACTGGAAAAGAGGAAGCATCCCGATGAGTCTGAAAATACAGCAGCCTCAGCTGAAAATATGGAGCTCCCGGCAATACCATCATTTAGAGAGTTCTTGAGCCAAAAGAGAAGGGATGGCACAATGACTTCTTCCAATTCTATGGCCGAGAGCCAGCTTTCTGGTGTTCGTAGGAAGCTGAGTGACGCGACACAGAAGCAATAAGCAATCAAGAAGATGAAAGCATGAGCTTTTCAGCCTTCGGGTGTTCGTAGGAAGTTACTGGTGTGACAAAGCATTCAACAAACACGATGAAATCACAAGCCTGACTTGTCTGAAGCGCAGTTTTAACCTTTAATTAAATTTTGTAGGGGTTTTTTTTTTTTTGAACCGTAAACAGTAGGAGAGGCTCCAACTGTGGATGTAGTTCTCTCTTTCAGTTTTATGTTTTGGATCGTTCCCAAATCACGATGGTAATTTCCCATCAATTCGTTTGTACATTTAATTGTTTTCTTCCCCAGCTTCTCGTATGGATGGATTCATTTTAGTAAAGCAAATCAATATATCAGAGCAACACAAAGCAGGCCCCTTAGAGCTATTTCATAAGCATTGCGATAAAATAACGTTAGATACATTAGTCGAACTAGCGTCCTAATTCATCAGCTTTTACAACAGTTAAAACTACATTGCAGTATCTGTATTGAACTATCATGATGTATTGTTAACGCTATCATCCATAGGAGCAGAGGAGTCCTTCTCAAGCTCAGCAATCAGCTGCTCAATGTTTCTTCTATATATAGGCATGTAATGATCATTGATCATCATTTTCGAAAGCCTCAGCTTGCCATACAAAGATCTTGGCGTCAAGAATATCCCCATGCTGCTATCTGACTCTCCATTCATATCATCCTCATGAACATCCGACTCCTCTTCATTAACCATCTCCTCCCTGCTGGAAGTTAATATATGCATGATTTTTCCAGGAGGGTAAAATCTATGCACTTCCTTTGTCTCGCTGAGCACACCTTCCGATTCTTCACCCACCTCTGCAATAGTACTTTCAGTCATCTCTTCCACAATTTCATTGTCTTCCCCCTCCCTCTTCCGGTACAACTCACTTTCAAGTTGCTGCCATAGCTCTACATCAGTCATCCTCTCCTCATCCACATGGTGATCAGTGATGTCTTCATCACTATCTACCTTGTCATCCAACATACCAACAGCATCAGCTGCCACTGCAACGGAACTCTGAACCTCTTCTGATGGATACTGTATAGTTTCCGATGCAACTATTTCTGTGGTTTCTACAGTGGTTTCATTCAACAGTGAAGTGGACTCAGACCCACTGCTTGCGGAAGTTCTTAATTCTTCTGAGGTGACAGTTGAGGTGGATGAAGCATTATTTCGCCTCCTTGGCCCTATACATGTCCATGAGGATAGTTGCAGTGCTGGTCGTGTCCATGCTGCCTGTGCTACACTGCGTGCTCTCCTCATAACAACCTAGCAATAATAAGAATATATTGTTAGTCATGAGCAGTGCAGATCTACCAAGGATCTAATGACGTATGAAGCTTGACAGTAACCTGTGTCCCGGTAGATACAGGCCTTAGGATGGCACCAGCACCAGCTACTCTTGCTTTAGCATTTGCCATAGAAGGAAGTCGTGATCCCAAGGCAGACGCTGATCGATAGAAAGTGCTCAGGATTCTGGTCTGCTCGATTTGGTGACGGAGATCATTTAGCCAAGCAGATGCAGTCACCTGTCATGCAGGAAAATTTGCCTCATTTCGAGTTCTTTTGTAAAAGTTACAGTCTACATGCATGCTAATAAACTTTAGCCACAAACAACTTATTATACAAGATTGACAAACTCAAGAATTGCAATGTTTTAAACCTCTGAACGAAGATCATCTACTGAAGCAGCTGAAAATGTTGGAACCAAATCAGCTCCATTGATGACTGTAGTGATAAAATGCACTCCTGATTCTGCCAGCTCCCAGGTCATACAGGCAGCTGTACATCATATGCAATAACTAAATCACATATATGTTCAAAGAACTCAATCATTATCCATTAGTCTAAGCTTACCCAAAATTCTAGAATGAAACCAACAAATCTAGTCTAGGATATACAAACTTGAAGACACTTCCAATCATAAGAAACGTGACAAACTTTTCTATATCATACGTGCAACATTCAAGTATTCAGTATTACAAAAGCAATCACAAATTCAACATAAGGCTGTACATTATGTTGGAAGTATGATGCACATCATTATTTGCAGAAGCAAGAAAAATACACAGTGACAGAAGGGAGACAGCCAATGCACGTCATCATTTTCATAGTTGGATTGGCACAATAATCTTCAAGAAGGAAAGCATCATAACATGCAAACCTGGAGCAAACGCCACACAAGTGGTAGAGGCAAACTCCTGCTGCTCCCTCAGGATGTATGTCAAGAGAGCAGCCGTACCACCCCCAAGGGAATGTCCAACAACCTGCACATATTCACCATGAACACAGAGAATCAGATATGACTTGTACATCCAGTCATGCCATGGTGATCCTCACCACCATTATGCGGATGAATAAAATGAGCTACAAAACAAGAATACCATAAATTGTGCAATACCTTTATTTTAAAATCTGGATGCGTATGTAATGCCTGGGCTAGGCAAGGAGCTGCAAGCTTTGCAATCCACCTAGCTGCCGCAACCATCCCAAAATGTGCATAACCTAATACTAAGTCACTAACACCACCTTCCTGTACAATTGTATGGTGGAATGGAACTACAGCACCAGTAGCAGCTGTTAAGGTATCTCTGATGCTATGGGTTCCCCTAATTAATAGAAGTATACATTGTCTGTCTCTATCAAGCAAAATGGTGAAAGCTGGCTTCAAAATCTGCAAGGGTACCATGAAAGTTTCTGAATCAATGTAAAGTAGATGATGTTCTTGCACATACTTATAGGAATATAAAATCAGCAAAAGAATGGTTACCCATAAGAAAATGATAGGTAGTTTGCACTCACTCCTGCTTTAGGTTCTTGCATAAGAACATCCTCTGCAGAGTAGCCAGTCGCCTCCAAAAACAGCGGGAATGGCTTTTTGGAGAAGTGCCAACATAGAGTCAACAAATTCAGAAGGTACTTCAAGTCAGCAATTACTTCAGATCCTTTGAGCTCCACACTCTCATCTCCAGCATATATGCTTGCTACAGATAAATTTCCCTGCAACACGTCAGATTATCAGGGACTTTGTTCAAGTCATTGATACTCAAAAGGCTTTGTTTTTTATCAAGTAGCAGAGCTAGCCCAATATTTTAAGGGTAGTGCTGAGGCAGGTAATCTACTGGAACTGGACAAATGGTTAAAGAGGGAAATGCACTATTTTCTTCTTCCAATATCCCCTGCATAATTTTTTTCCGCATTGAAAACAATTAAGATACCCCGCCTAACTACATCAGAGATTCAAATTGGACAACGAAAAAAAACTACATAGAAGCTCTTGCCCCGCTAAGATAAAATCAAGTCACTATAATTGTTAGATCAAGCCAGTCAGCATGCTAATACAAGATTGAGCGATCTAAGTAACCTAAGGGAAGGAGAAGGCTCTATTTCAAAAATTGTTTTCACGACGTCGATAGAAATGAAAAAAAAAAAACTAGTTATAAAGTAAGATAATGGTATGACAAATCTAACAATTACTAATTAAAGTCTCATGCTACATTAACCGCTTGGCGAAAAAGAGCTAAGTTCTAACTGACAACACCTAGCATGACTAAATTCCCAGACAAGATATAACGGCAGGTCCATAGCCATGATTCCAATATAAAGCACTCCCAATCGGTTTCCAACCTCCAATGTATCAGAATAAGAACAATGCACAAAATCTTAACAAAATAGCAGTAACCAACCTGCCTCTTGAGGAGGAAGCTGATCCCAAAGGCAAGGTCCCCAATAGGCCACTTCCCAAGGGTCTCCGAGTAAGTGAACCGCAGTGTCTCCGACAAAGTCGAGATGGTCTCAAGCCATGTGGCAGGGGCACGCACATCCCTCCGCGACACCCGGCTCCTGCCGGGAGAACCCAGCAAGCCCCTGGACCCTGCATCGCTGCCACTGCCGCCTTCCCCTTCCTCATTCAGCCTCTCTGTCTGCAGGCGGCGGTTCAACGTATAGTACAGCAGCGCAGCAGCCCCAGCCGCGGTTGCCATTGTTGCCGTCGCCATACCACAGGAGTGTGCACCTTCACCCGACCCCCTTGCTCAGTTGCCCTTGTACTGTTGTACAGGAAGGTAAGTTGGACACAGATTTCACTCCAGTGGGAACCTAAGTATTAATGAAGCAGCCGAGCAGCTTAGTTTAATCGCCCAGCCTTCCACTGTAGATGTGATCTTGATTCTTGGGCCAGTTCAAAGTCAAACCTGGTACCACAGACAGGAAAATCGAGTTTTTATTTCAGCAAGGCCATCGATTGGGCGGGGAGTACACTGATCAACAATACCCTAATTTGTCCAGTGGAAGAACTGCAGCAACCATATCAAACGTTAAGAAACACAATAGGTCCAATTCCAACGTAAGTGAACTAAGAGATTATCTACAAAGACATCTAAGCACCGAACAGTACCCGGGAAAAAAAAACACGGCCAGTTCGGCAATCAGCGAAAAAGGAGATGTCCGATTGCAGAAGTTACCTCAGCCAATGTGCCGCCGCGGCACAGGTGCAGACGATCGGATATTCAGATTAGCCTGGACGGCCTGAACCGCTAGGGTTTTGGGAGGGGAGCGGGATTCCGGGTGCAGATTTTGTGGGCGAGAGGAGAAAAAGAGGGCGAGGGGAGGAGGAGGCAGGGGAAGGTGGCCGAATTCGCGTCGAATCTTGCGGGGGAGGAGGCGCGTTTCCTTTTGCCCTTTCCGCGAAGCCGTTGGTCCGCTGCCGCCGCTGAAGGCTGACTGAAGCGGAGGGGAGGGGTTGTGCTTTGCCTTTGCGGTGAGGCAAGGCAAAGGGGTGTGGGGCGACCCAGCCCGCGACGCAACCGAACCTAGTCGAAGGTCTGGCGCTAGCAGCAGGTAGCAGCAGGTTGCTTCGAGGCTAGTTTCCTGGTCACTGGACCCAGCCATATTTGTAATTAATAAACGCAACCAAATTTGGACCCAATCCGATCAGGCGTCTAGTCCGTGATTATCTAAGCATGATCAAAAAAAATATATCTAAGCATGATCACATAAAAAAATACTGGTAGCATGGATGGTGCGTTACGTCGATCTATCGTGTACATTATCTGTCGAACAATTAAAAACTCAGAGATTAAAAGGAAGCCTTGCTTTAGGCAATCTAGGGGCCATTTTAAGTCACGAGGCCCATTTTAAGTCACGAGGCCCCAATCGATTTTGTGCAAGTTGAATATACGAAGTTGTATTGTGTTTTTTTTTCTTTTTGAGGATCACGAAGTTGTAATTGTTGCGGAGGTATAAATCAGCGAAAAATGATGCTGCGGCCACCGCTGCTGCATCGGTGGGGTAGATTGGGCCAGCCACCGTGTCAGGATCAGTGTGATCTCGACAGAAATTGGGGAAAGAATCAGCAGGAAATAGCAGGAATCATTGGTAAATAAGAGCAAAAACGAAGGGAAAACATGGGGTAAAAGACAGGAACGTAAGAACAAGGGAAAGTAAGCAATGTTTCACTTCTTCGATATCCCTAGAGAGTCTTCCCCGGCCAGCTTATACTGCTCTGCCGTCAGCGTTTACAGGCCAAAAGCAAAAGTACCGGACCAGCTACAGCTGTCCGAAAATAAAGTTACAGTTTTATCCCTCTAGCAACTAATCGATATAGGCCATTAGATTACATTGAATCGTTACGCGATCATCTCAGCTATTGGATTACAGTGATTACTTGTCTAGAGAGCTGACACTGCTCCCCCCTTAAGACCCTTGTCCTCAAGGGTGAAATGCTGGGAATATTTTTCTGATGAATGTCGCATCCTCCCAAGTGGAAGCTTCAACTGGTAGGTTCACCCATTCGATCAACCACTCGACGACGGGCTCATTGTTCCTTGGGATCAACCGTCTTTCCATTATACTCTCTGGTTCCATCTTGATATTACCATCTGCATCTGTAAGTGGTAAATGAGCAGTTGCAATCACCTTATCACCTCAGTGCTTCTTAAGTTGGCTTACATCGAATACTGGGTGAATTGTGCATCCCTCTGGAAGTAATATTTTGTAAGCCACTGGTCCAATACGTTGAAGAACTCTGAATGGGCCATAAAATTTAGAATGCAGTTTCAAAGATGAATGCAGTCCCAAAGATGTATGCCTGTAAGGTTGGAGCTTCAAGTAGACCATGTCCCCAACACTGAATTCTCTTTCAGTTCGTTTCTTGTCAGCATACTTCTTTATCCGATCTTGAGCTTGCTGAAGATTGTTCTTGATGTTCTGCAGTGCTAGAATTTTGGCTTGCATTAAATCCTTCACTTCAGGTATGGCTTGTTCAGGGATTAATCCTTCACTTATCATAGGAGGTGGCATCCCATATAGTGCCTGAAATGGAGTCATCTTTAAGGCTGTATGAAAAGATGTATTGTACCACCATTCTGCCATTGCTAACTTGGAGTGCCATTTCTTAGGACTTTGAAAAACCATACATCTCAAATAATTCTCCAAGCACTGGTTCACCCTCTCAGTCTGCCCATCTGTTTGGGGATGGTAAGCACTGCTAAATTTCAGTTGTATCTTCATAGAATTGAAAAGCTCTTGCCACAGTTTACTAGTAAAAATTCTATCTCTGTCAGTAATAATGACCAGAGGAGGACCATGTAACTTGAATATGTTATCTATGAAAAGTTGCACAATTGTGTGTACTGTGAAGGGATGGCTGAGAGCAATGAAATGAGAGTACTTGGTCAATTTGTCCACAACTACTAAGATTGTGTCCTTTCCTTCAGATTTGGGTAATGCCTCAATAAAATCCATGGTTATGTGTTGCCATGCCATGTCAGGGATTGGTAGTGGTTGCAAAAGGCCAGGATATGGAGTATTTTCTGATTTATTCTTCTGGCAAGTAGGACATTGTTTTATGAAGTCCATAGTGTGCACTTTCATCGCTGGCCAATGGAAGATCAGTTTCAATCGTTGATAAGTTGCTCTTTCTCCAGAATGACCACCCAATGAAGAGTCATGAAAAGAAGCAATGATCTTATTCCTAAGATCAGTTGTACTACCAATATATAGCCTACCCTTGTATCTGATAATGCCTTTTGTGAAGGTGTAATTTGGTAGTGCCTCTGAGTTGATTGCAAGTTTTTCCTGAATTTCCTTGCATTTTGCATCTCCCTCATAGCTGCTTAGGACATCATTAATCCAAATTGGTAAAGAAGTAGATATGGCATTTACTTGATTAATGTGCTCCCTCCTAGATAATGCATCAGCAGCTTTGTTGTTGCTTCCCTTCTTGTACTCAATTCTGTAGTTGTAGCCCAGCAATTTGATCAATAGTTTATGCTGGACTCCATCAATTAGTTTCTGATCATTGATGAATTTTAAGCTCTGCTGATCTGTTCTAATTATTACTTCAGTTCAGCTAAGTAATGCTTCCATTTCTTTAATGCTTCTAAAATAGCCACTGCTTCCTTGTTATAGGTTGACATAGCAACTGCCTTTGGGCCTAGTGCTTTACTCAAGAAGGCTATTGGCCGGCCAGATTGCATCAGAACAGCTCCAATACCTGCTCCACTAGCATCAGCTTCTAAAATGAATGGTTGTGTAAAATCAGGCAGAGCTAATACAGGAGATGCAGTAAGTGCTTGCTTCAGTTTTTCAAATGCTTCTTGCTGAGCATGAGCCCATGTGAAGTCACCCTTCTTCAGACTGTCAAAGAGAGGTTTAGAAATGATTCCATAATGTTGGATAAACCTCCTGTAGTATCCAGCCAGTCCCAGGAATCCTCTTAGTTGAGTTATATTTTCAGGTGTAGGCCATTGTTTTACTGCAGTGATCTTGACAGGGTCTGTGGATACCCCCTCTGCAGTAATAATGTGACCTAAATATTCAACATGAGACTGACCAAAAACACATTTGCTCAGTTTGCCATAAAGTTTGTGCTTCCTAAGAACATCCAGAATCAATGTCAGGTGTTCCTGGTGATCTGCCACATTCTTGCTATATATCAATATATCATCGAAAAATACTAAAGCAAATTTTCTCAAGTAAGGAGATAGAATTTTATTCATCAAGGCTTGAAATGTGGCAGGAGCATTAGTTAGGCCAAAGGGCATCACAACATACTCAAAATGCCCTTGGTGTGTACTGAAAGCAGTTTTCTCAACATCCTCAAGCTTCATTCTTATTTGGTGATAGCCAAATCTAAGGTCAATTTTACTGAATATAACTGCTCCTTTCAGTTCATCCAGCAAATCCTCAATGACAGGTATGGGATATTTATTTTTGACTGTCATTTTGTTCAACCTCCTGTAATCAATGCATAGCCTCTAAGTTCCATCTTTCTTCTTCACCAGTATAGCAGGAGAGGAATAAGGACTGATGCTAGGCCTGATCACCTTGTTGTGAAGAAGTTGGACAATTAGTTCCTCCATAGCATTCTTTTTTTATGAGAAAGTATGTAGGGTCTCATGTTCACAGGTTGAGAATCCTGTTGGAGTGTAATAGAATGGTCCACTTCTCTGACAGGAGGTAAGTCGTTGGGTTCTTGAAACACATCCGAAGATGTTGGTACTGTTGTGGGTTGTGTCTCTATGTCAATAGCCCTAATACACACAACTGCTCCTGTGGCTCCTTGATTCAGCAGCTTAGTCATCTTCTTATGAGAGATCATGAAATTCCTATTTGGTAGTGTTTCATCTTTAAATACTAGCTGCTTGTCATCTTTGACCACTGTGAATTCCCTTGTTTTCAGATTTAACCCAACAGGGCTGTATTCATATATCCAGTCTGACCCAAGAATAATATCATATCCTTTGAGCTCCAGCACTCTGAATTCAGACTGAAAAGATTCTCCTTGGATGCTATACTGCACCTTTGGACAGACAGCTTGAGTCCACATTGTTTCACCATTTGCTACAGTTACTTTAATGGGGGATGGTTCTTTTTTTTTTTTTTTGCAAGGGAATGGGGGAGTGGTTCTGAACATGTAGATTTGCTTTGTGAACTATAGCTGGATCAATGAATGTCGATGTACTTCCACTGTCTACTAATGCAACTACCTTGACATTTCCTATTTGCAGGAAAAGAGGGAAGGTCTTTCCTTTTGTGTAAGTTCCTGAAATAGCATGCATTGATATATGGAGCACAGTTTCCTCTTCATTTTCTTGAGTGTCAGTTGGAGTAGGCTGTTGCTAATCAGAGTCACTGTCTTCCTCATCATCATCTTGAACTGCAATTAAGTGGAATTGATTTCTCATCTTACAGACATTTTTATGCCCTGGAACCCATGGCTCTTGGCACTTGTAACACTTACTTTTATCAAACAAGGTTTTGCTGCTTTGATCAGAAGGTGCAGTCTTGTCAGGTCCTTCTTTCTTATAAGCTGACTGGTATGGCTTGTTAGAAGAAGAAATTGCAAACTGTACTTGTTATAATCACCTATAGTCTTCTTCTGATATCCAGAATGCTCATAGTTCTTGGCATGATTGTAGGCTTGTATCAATGTAGCTGGATCATGTGACTTGATTGGGTTCTTAATGTAATCTTTCAACCCAGCAACAAAAGAGGCCATAAAGTACTCCTCTGATAGACTAGGATTTACCAATCTCAGCTTGCCCATTATCTCTTCAAAACTATCAATGTATTCTTGGACAGATCCTGTTTGTTGTAAGTGTTTGAACACATCCACCAAGTCACAATTAGTTTCTGGAGCAAATCTCTTCAAGATCATGCTACATAATTGTTGCTAAGTAATAATAGTAGTGTTAACAGCAGTGCTTCTAAGCCAATGATCAGCTTTTCCCATAAAGAAAACTTCAGCAAACTGAACTTTCTTGTCTTCAGGTGTGTCAGCCAACTGAAAGCATTTTTGTGCTTGTCTTATCCAACCAGCTGGATTCTCACCATCAAATCTTGGAAATTCAAGTTTCAATCCTTGGCTGAATGATTGGGCAAATGGGTTTCTTTCATAGGTTTGGTGTCCCTGGAAAGACACGTGTTGTGCTTGGGTTACATTAAGGCTATGGGTAGCTGGGCTAGGGTGTGTAACCATTGGTATTGTTTGGTGTGTATTTGATGGACCTTGAGTGTTGATTGGGTTGGGTGTTTGTAAGGAAGGTTGTTGTTGATATGGGTATGGATATATGGGTGGTGGTGCTGACTGGATTCTAGTACTATTGAATTGTTGGGTGGTATCATGTCTGTTTGGGTTGGCAATAGGTGAAGGTGGTGGATAGTATCCTGTTTGTGAGTAAGGAGTGAAGGAAACATGACCAGGTGCATATGTTGGAATTGAAGGATGGTGTGTGTAAGGGTATGGATTTTGGTTGTATGTAGGCTGGTAGCCATTAGTATGAGGATTGAATGAGAATGAATTGGCTTGGTGTTGTTGTGTTGGTGGCCATAAAGATGTAGGCATACCATACTGTGGGTTTTCAGTGGATGGAATTATGGGTGGGAATTGGTTTAGAGGTGGGTTAATGTTTGGTAGGGCTGGTTTAGGTGGTATTGGATTTGATGATGGCAAAGATGGCTGTGCCACTTGTGGTCTTGTTGGTAGGGGCATGGATGCAGGGAATATGGGCCTTTTCACAGAAGAACTTGAAGTGTCAGTTAGTCCATGCATAGGACCAATAGGAGAACCTTCACCAATGTTTTGACCAATGCCACTGTTGAGAGTTTCTGCAGGTGTTGCTTGTGCGTCAGATATAACAGGAGTTTGCCACTGTAAAAGTTTAGCTAGGAATTCCTCCATCTGAGTTTTCATCTCAGCTTGAGACTGCTTCAATTGTTCTTGAACACTTTTGGTCTGATCATTCAACTGAAGCTGCAAGTTGGCTACTTGTTCTTTGAGTTGTTCCACTGTAATTTCAGGTTCTTCACCCTCAACTGGCACCTTTGCTTTCGGCATCTTCCAACAGTGGTATTACAAAGAGCAATTTGCTGTTACTCCACTGATGGAAAAGCAAGTAGCAGACTTATGTGAGGCTGGGTAGGATTCACAGAGATTGCTCTCACACCGTCACCTGTTCATACCCATAAGTCAAGTCCATCGCTGTTCGACACGTTCAGAGCAGTAGGGTTTACTGAAGACAAGAAATCTCCACACCTCTGCAATAACTCTCGAACTGAATCTGGCAAGACGAGGCTGGCTAGGATTCACAGAGGAGACCTCTAACCATCACCAGTTCATACCCCTTGCAAGATTTACCAATCGGAGTGGGATTTTACAGAAAGGATTCCGATCCAAGCCAACCACTCGACCAGTCTTCAGAGCAGAACTGCTACGCTCGATATGGCTGCGGAATTTTACAGGGAATACTTGTTTCCCAACCCTGACCAACCAAGCTTCACAAATCCTGACTAGACGCCATCATGAACTCCAGATCTAGTTCGGTGAACTGAGATAAGGGTGGGTTTTTGGGTGGGTTTTCTTGTTGCCAAAGAACGGATGCTCTTGATACCAAATTGTCAGGATCAGTGTGATCTCGACAGAAATTGGGGAAAGAATCAGCAGGAAATAGCAGGAATCATTGGTAAATAAGAGCAAAAACGAAGGGAAAACATGGGGTAAAAGACAGGAACGTAAGAACAAGGGAAAGTAAGCAATGTTTCACTTCTTCGATATCCCTAGAGAGTCTTCCCCGGCCAGCTTATACTGCTCTGCCGTCAGCGTTTACAGGCCAAAAGCAAAAGTACCGGACCAGCTACAGCTGTCCAAAAATAAAGTTACAGTTTTTATCCCTCTAGCAACTAATCGATATAGGCCATTAGATTACAGTGAATCGTTACACGATCATCTCAGCCATTGGATTACAGTGATTACTTGTCTAGAGAGCTGACACACCGGTCCTCATCCACCAAATCCCTCTTCTGCTCCGCCGCAGTCCTTGCGTTGCACCAGTGATCCGATCAATGCTGCATTCCCGGTTAATATCAAGCGGGTTTTATTGTTTATAAGAAAATGAAAGGAGAACGCAACACGGCAAACCCAACTGAGACAATCACGTCTGTGAAATAGCTGGACAATGAAAGAATTACGTTATAACTCTACCAGATTGCACAAAACCGACTAACTGTTCTGGGATCAGAATTACATCTCCCATGGTGTCACGAGTCGGGAGTAGGCGAACAACTGGTGGCAGCACGGCGCTGTTTATTTCATCTTTTCTGTGAGCGTACAGAGCGAACGGGACCATGTACAAGCAACCCAATCATGCCATCTTGCAGGCAGCTCTCTGTTTCCCAGAACAATGCTCGAGCAAACCCCTGTTACAATAGGCAGCCCGAAAGAGATCCCTTGGAATCTTCCAAGTTTAAATGGCATCGAGCTAGAACCACCAGATACTGAAGTTTTTTTTCAAGGTGTCAAGTCCTCCTCACATTGCCAATTATGGATATTGAGCCAAATGTACATCACAGCAGCAGCCATCTTAGCAGCCAGCATGTGCAAGGAACTGATCATAGGGACTCAACACTGGTAGCTTATAGATACTGGTGTGGCTTTGTTCGTCAGCTGTACACCAAAGGTTATCTACCTGAGAAACAGGCTCAGACGACTCGAGCTTCTTCATCGATGGTTCACCATCCTGAAAGTCAAGAATCTTGTGAGCATAGTATGTATGAGGATGACCAAAGAGATATGACATCACAAGGAATTTCATTTGATGCCTAAATAGAATGAAGGATAATAAGCACCAAGTTCAAAAGGCACGATCATATGAAGAAATTAGAATCCTAAAAAATTATCTTTTAGTTTAAATTGATTCAAATCAACAATCAAAATGGTTGAAATGCTAGTTTAACAGCTTAGAAAATGTTTGACAACAAAGAGTATTGCATACATCCAACCCATTTGTATGACCGTGTTGTACCCATTTCTCAGTCGATACCTTATGATCACTCACCTCTTTCTGGTGGCCACTCATGCAGACAGATAGTTTTTGCTGCTTTCCGGTCGAAAGCGCCTCACATTGGTTGGCTGCCTCCTTGAAAGGCAAACCAAGGTTTGTTGATACGGACAATCTTCCAACATGCTGAGAAGTTTCCAAAACCTATAGAAATTACAACTCTCAGAATGTACCTTATAATTTCGCTGTTGTGTAAGGGCATGAGATATTATTCTAGCAATTGCAATATGCACAAAACAATAATTGAATGAAATGTGTATCAATTGAATTCAATTTTGTGGACCATTTCAGACAATGGGCAAGAACTAGAAGATAAATACGTACTGATTCAAGAAGTTGACTGACATCAAGAAGGCTGCTATCTGTCGTATGTTGCAACTGTGGTCCTCCTAAACAGTCTGGTTCTATGAGGCTATCATCTTCAAAAACAAATCCCATCGGAATAACCTGTGCAGAAATACCATAGTAATATTAAGAACAAAATAATGAAAAGACACAGGTGTTTATTTGTTCTGCGACTATCACAAACAAAGCCGATTACCTCCAAAGATTTTTGGTGAAGCTTTCCAGTTTCTACTGAAGACTTTGAAGGTGTTTCATTAAAATGAGATCCCAGAGGACAGACATCATCGGCTGAAAACTCCTCAAGCAGCTGTTTTCTTATAGTGGACAATTCTGACTGCAGACAGAAAAATATCAGAATACTGTCCATAAGCAGTCCACAGCACGAATACAAGACATAAGTATATCAAAATCTTTCTGTGCTTTACCTCTGATAGATTTTCCAAGCTGTTAAGTATGATGGATACTGACGTTTCTTTTGACTGATCTTCATTCATGTTAATGTTGGAGAGGGATTTCAGAGCAAGATCATCATCTTCTTTGGAACCGTAAACTCTCGAGCAAGGTTCAGCTTGTCTATCAAGAGCCTGCAGCCTGCAGTCTTCAACCAAACTAAGAAACGGATCAACCTGACAAAATAGTTTGTCTGTCAAATAGTAGCACAAACTTCATAGCAACATCACATGTGATATTTAATTTTTTTCTCGAAAGTAGAAGACATGTACAAACAAAGGCTAGAGCATGAGAATAGGTTCAAGGCTTAGAGCGAATCAGACCTTTCCAGGCTTTGGCCTGAGCCCTGGTATTCGCTCACGTCTATTTGAGATAGTGTTCCTCACCATTATTTGGAGAATGTGCATATATACTTATAGCTAGCTTGACATAGTCAAAATATAAATCACGTGCTCATCTTATGGATGATTTAACCATTATTTGCACACAAGAATTAACCACACAAATCATAATGAAGGAAAGGGGTGTAATTTCACTTACTGTACTTTCTGTCAACACATGTTTCACGATTGGAATGAGGGAAATGTTGAAAGCTTTTGAGAAAAACACGAGCATAGAAGTTGCCAGAGTGAAAAGAGAGCGCCTACGTGATGGTGGAAGAAAACCTGCAGAACATGTGAATTAAATTATCAATACATAAAAAACATTGAAGGAAAATGTTTGGAAGAAGCACGTGCTTTTTACGTAAAACTGATGGAAGTTATAAAAGTGGTGTTTCATTCAATATTTACTTAGTTCCCAAGGTGCACTGTGAAATAAGCAACTACTTATATGGCTCCTTTGGTTCTAAGTTGCCATTGTTAGCAACATCCCTTTTTCCATAAGAATATCACATTGAGGCAATTAAGGTGCAATCTTATTTATTCTCAGCTATCAGCATGGAGATTGCACTGCTCTTATAGATGTCATGAACTTATAGGCTACTGTTATAGCTACATGTGCCTCTACAGTGTACACTGATAACTGAACAACCACACAGATAACAATGCAAAAGGACACTGATAACTGAACAACCACACAGATAACAATGCAAAAGGACTTGTTGATTTTCAGAAGCAGAATACAGTAGATAATAGGCTGGGGATTGAAAAAGGTACCTGCTTGTAATGAAATGCTTCTTAATGAAAAAGCAAGCTGAAAGCTACCAACCAAGACTTCTATAACTGAACCCTGCAGTAATAGGTAAGTTATGTACAAATCAACAAATAAAGAGCTATATGTACGATAATCTTAACAATGTTGAGCTGTATACGTTTAGGTCTACAATCTGACAAATCATAATGAAATGAGAGAGAAGGTGACAACTTCAATATGCAAGAGAGTACCTTACGATGTACTCCCTTTGGTTTTTAATTGATAACGTTAGGAAAACACTTTTACTTCATTTTTTAGCAAAGAAAGTTGTCCTAAAGTCATCAATGAAAAACCAGAGGGAGTAATTAACAATGCAGTCAATCAAACATTTTATTGGTGGGAGCTATAACATGCCTTATTATCGTTGTGGACAGATTCTTGTCTTAGGCTGTAGATCTTTGCAGATGGTTAGGTCCCAAACATTAACTAGTAGTATAGACACTCAATATCCCTTGTACTTTCTCTTCCTTTTTTTACTATAATACTTCACAGCTTCACACCTCTCAGATATAAAACAGAGTAATGTATCCTCTCACCTTGGCTCCAGAAAACAGTAGCATCAAGCTGTAGGTATGGGAGATTGCTTCATAGTTTCGCGGAATATTTTCTGGTGACAATGCCTGAGTCCACAAGGAGGAAAGTAGAAGGTTTGCCTGACGACTGCTCAGCATGAGGGTGACAGCATCCTGCATGTAGATGAATAAAAAATTCATACTACTAAGAAAGGAGAAGACACAGTTACTAAATGTGCCTGTTAGCCAGAAAAAAGGAAGAGTCTAACGCAGACCTTTTCCTGATTAGGTCCACTCAAGGAACTTGTAGTTGTATCCATTGAAGAGGAAAAAGAAGTATCTTTTGTGCTAGCCAACCTTTGAAGAGTCTGCGACTTGAACAATTTTGTATCATTTGCACTGAGGTCTGCATTCTCACCGATAGGCACAAGCTTGGTGTTATCCAGGAGGGGACTTCCACGGAATGAAAACATGTCCCTTTTTAATTTCCCAAACAAAGCAGCAGATGATGAAAACACTGAAGTTGACCTAGATAACGTCCTTCTAAGATCAATCTTGCTTGTCTGTGATGTTCCTGAAAATGAGCACGGAGAGACAGAAGAGGGAACAAGAACAACAGAGAAAATCCTATGTGCTCCTAAATGTGTCTCGCAGTCTGGATAGACCATTGCTAAGAGCAATTGATGAAACAACGCCTCAGGAAATGCCTACAAAGTGTAGCGCATCATTGTTAAAGGTCCGGTATAGTAGTAGTAGATGGAAAGAAATCTATTGTTAATAACCTCACTTTGCTCTGATGTGACAAGTTTGGCAATGATGCAACTATTTGAGCTGTGCGATATGCTGCAGAGATAGTCGACCGTGCAACAGTTGCAGAACTTGAAATGTTCTCCAGCACCACGGCTAATGTATCAAGGATAGGGCCAGCATGACCAACCTGAAGAGAATAAAAATAGCAGAAGAAATTAGCGATAGCTTGCAGCTATATAACTACACATTACTGAAAATAAAATAATCCCCTCAGCATATCTTCAGAAAAAAAATGACCTTTCTAGACAGCTGGACAAGACATTCATCTACAGCTTTTCCATATCTGTTATTCCAATTGGCCATGTCTCCAGGAACTGCATCAGTGACCAAGGACTGCATGCTTTTACCCAAATGCCTGACCATATCACTTATCGCGGCCATTAAAGCTGTAGAGGACTGAGCTTTAGAGTGCTCAGCAAGGCGTGCTGTAACTTCAGTGATATCTAGAATCGTATCCGGTTGTTTCGATACATTCTTGTGTTCAAGATGCTTGACTAACATAGACAACAATATATGTGCATTCTGTCCTGGCAACAATGATTTAAATTTCTATCAGTAGTAGCCATGCTGAAGACAAGCATTTCCTATATAGATTGTTGAAACTATCACAGATAAGTTAAATGTACACAAATAAAATAAGCGTAATAAGGAAATAATGAATACCAGATTTATCCATCACAATTTGCATATCCAGAAGGACACACAGTGCAAATCCTTTAGAAGGTGACCACAGATTGTTAGAATCAAAATAACGAAATATAGCTTCGAGCACCCGTCGCACTGTTGTTGCTTCCCTGGATATTCTAGCAAGGTTGTGCAGACAAATCCCTGACCAAAAATTTGGGCTTTCTGATTCTTCTCTGTGTGGAAAAAATATTTAAAAGTGGATATTAGATAAATTGTGTACAACATAACCTTTCTAAGTAAACCATGCCTTAACTTATTTACATTGTCAAATTTAATTCACCGTGGGCAGCTCTAACATCTTTCCATGAAGGGACCTTTGTCAAAATGGTAACAGCAGGAGGTTCATGACCTTCAGCTTTGAGAACTTCACTCACCCACCGAATTCGTCTATCCTCAACAGTGGCATCATTATTATCAGAATTTGCATATGGGCTCTCATAATTTTCCATAACTGCAGAGACAACCTGTGAAATTATCAAACAATATCGCTCAAGACAAATGAACAGTGGCAGCGGTAATTGAAACGATACATCACTGTGCACTTTTGTTTATATGATCTTAGCCAGAATTATGTAATACAAGTCAATAGCTAATGGACTTGAGCCAAAGTTTAATATTGCATGGATTTGAAGAAGGCTTATGTATCACCCAGTCAACCGAAAGAATTAAGATCATTGTTTGACTGGTCCTATTTGGGACTCAGAAAATGGAAAATTTTAAAAAGTACTATAAAATGCTGGCATTAAAAATTAACACACTTGAAATTCATCAAACATTAAAGCTCGCACTAGGCTATAACTGCTTACTTTACATTTTACAACAATCAACTAATCAGCTTAAATGGAGACGGAAAACACAAAACTTACATTATCAAGTTCTGCTGAGATATGGGAGTGCTCACCCATAAACCAAATCTGAAAGACACATAAATTAACATGAGAAAATGGAAATTTCTGACAAACAGAAAGGAAAACAAAAACGTAGCAGAGTAGAAATGAGAAGGCTATAATTTGTTAGGTTTCCAGGAAACATTAATTGCCTGTTTGGAAAGGGATATCAGGATATCTCCCTCTACCAAACATGACCTATGAGGGAATATAGGGCCCATGGCATAACAAGAGAAAAGAAGTACCATTGATGAAAGAGCTTGGAGCCCAGCTGCATGAAGAATACATATCTTCTCCTTCTCGCCCATTTCTTGCGCCAGATGACATAGTTTAGGAATTTGGCTCTCTAAATTGAACATGTAAGTACTGTCAATCTGTAATCAGAAGGTGAATATGGACAGTCAAAATGGTCTGAAAAGAGAGTATTAATACATGGAACCCTCATCTTAAAAACTGATGCCTACAACAATGTTTAAATACCTGATTGTTCACGAAGTCAAAAAGTGTTTGGCATGCTATTTTCCGCAAGTCATCCTGCCTATTTTGCTCCAGTAAGGTCTCTACAACTGTTAACAAGCTACTGGCAAAAAGGGGTCTGCAAAACAGTGAATTCACTTGTTCTAGAAATTATTCCCATTAATAATAGAGCGACTGAAATCTAACTCTTGATGTCAGAGTTTCCTATTAGATTCTCGACAAACACTGATTAAGACCTTGTATCCTAGAAGAAAAGGAACTAAAATATTTGTCCAATATTAAACTGAAATGATCCTAGGAGATAAATTCCATCTCAAGTATATATACATCAAATAGAATGATGACTGAAAATAAAATAATAACAAAAAGGTCATAATATAATGAACTGGCCAGGTATGCAGAATTGTATATTACAAACTTCCAATTATTTTTACCTAAAACAAGCAAAAATTATATGTAAACTAAACCTTTAACAGTGCATTCAAGGGAGCAAATGATTATAAGCAAAAAATAACTTACAATTGCTCCTGACAAGAACATATCACCTTTCGATAGATTGCCATGACAACTTTCACTGAGCCATAACGCTCAGCTCTCATTTCCTTATAGCACTTTTGCTCCAAATAAACTGTAATCTGTAAAAGAACAGAAGCATAAAATTTTCATTGGCAAAGGTTCAAATGCAAATAGCCAGTTATTTATTCTCAGCTGTCAGTATGGAGATTGCACTGCTCTTATAGATTTCATGAACTTAATTTAAAATATCTTACTTGGCATAAAAAAAGGGCATGGTGGCACAGAAAATCAACATCTGTATTCACTATTGACATCATGTTGTGCAGAGAAAATATATATAGGAGTACTAAAAAATCACACCTTTGGAACACGCATTGGATTCTTTGAAATATATTCACACAACTTCCCTATCTTGCGGTCATTTGGTCCTTCGTCCTGAAAGGAACGACAGTTGTTTTTTTGCCGTGAGCACATCCAATTATGTGCCCATAATCAAATTTACAATGCAAAGAAGAACAGCAAGTGTAAATAATCAACCAACACATCTAGGTTTATCAATGTAAAATTATAAGGAACAATAGCTCTTGAGCAATCTCAAAACATGGAAAATTATCCACGGTGCTGAGTTTATGGTGGTCAGACTGTAGATATATAGACAGAACAAAATCATCTATGACAACAGATTTCACCTGCGTCCGAGGGAAGATTTCTGCGAGCAACTTCTTGTACCGCTTGACCGGATGGCGGGACCTCGTCCGTAGGGACGGGCAAAGGAAGCAGAGTCTCTCGCATGCCGGCAACACCTCCCTCGAGATCACGCCCATCGTCATCAGGATTGCTCAGTCTTCTTCAGCAGTACGCGTCCGCACTACGCGTGTGCCGCATCACTGCTCGCCCCCGACGTAAACCGGCTCTGATTCATTAAGCAGAAGGTTAACCGAATCGCCCAGATCATATAGAATGGGAAAATCAACGAAATAATCAGGATAATCACAATTCCCATTCCTATCACCTAGAAAATCAACGAAATAATCAGGATAATCCACAGCATTGCACAACAAATGCCCCTCAAATCTGCAGCAACCGCGGCCGCGACGCGCTGATTCTGCGACGCGCGGCAACCAATCGATGAGACCCCGAACCCGCGGCCAACACAATATTAGCGATCAAAAATCCAAAACTGTCACAAATTGCGGACGGCACGCAGCAGGGCTCCCAGCAGCGGAACGCGCGACCCCCACCTGGCCACCCCTAACCAGCAGTGAGAAACCACCCCGTCAAAAATGCCGCGATGGCCTCGAATTACCCAGGCGCACCTGGGAGAAGGAGCCGCGGAGATGGATCGGTCCGCCGGTGCTCCGCAGCGGATGGGGGAGTGGGGAGAGAGAAGGGAGGGGGAAGGCAAGGGCGCGGGGGTGTCCGGCTCTTCCTCCTCTTCTCCTCCTTCCTCTCCGCAGGCGCCTACTCTCGCGCGCCTTTGTTGCTTCTTCCTGCCTGCCTGACCAGCCTCCTGCGCTCCTCGCGCGGCCTTTCTATTTCTGGGAGCGGGAGAATGCCAGCATTTCCGGGAGAGCCGAAGCGCGCGCTTTATATATGTGGCGCCGTGCTCCGCTAGTCCGCTATGCCCCCCACGTCTCGGAAGCCAGGATCCCCGGAAACTGGGCGGAGGACAAGCCATGGCAGACGTGACGCAGCAGCGGCGGAGGGAACCGAGAGAGGCCGTGCGGCGGTAGGCTCCCGAACGGAGCTGGCGCGATCATGCGGCGGAGCGGGCGGCGGCGAAGGTGAGAGACGGCGGATTAATGGACTGGGCCGCTGATGCTTTTGTGGGCTGATAGCACGACCCCGAACTTGCTGTGGAAAAGACCCAGCCCAAGTAGTGATTTTGGAGCAGAGTTGGGCTTGGCCCTGGACAACAAGAAAGGAAGCAAGATAAGTCCACTGCGATTGCATTGGAGATGCCATTAGGTCAAATCCAAAACCTCACAATTTTTTCGGACAGTCCTGAAAGCTGGAATAATAAGAAACTCATGCAGTTTGTTGGAACACGTTCGGCAAATGGGCCTTTTATATACGGTTATATATATTTTGCTGAATTTGCAACAGTTGACGCGTAGTCATAGTCCTTTTTGTTGCTTAACGCTAATCTATGGTCTGGTTATCAAGAAATGCTGATGGTCAGTCGTTAATATTCTAGCTGTTACTTGCAGTGGTTCTCTTTTTTTTTTCAAGAATACGCTGGAGAGACTTGCAATGCTTCTCTCCCATTATTAGACGTCAGCCACGGTATCTCTGAAAACGAAGATGCCAACCAATCAAGATGTCTCTCCATTGTCGCTTCTGTGCTGGAGAAAGGACAAGCGGACAAATTAACTTGTTTAACCTATATTTATAGATTATTAAAAAGGCTAAGCTCCCTCGCTTTCTCTTCAAAAGAAGAAAAAGGTATTGTATTTACATTCTTGTTTAATGACATTGAAATTTGGTAATTTAATCATTGCACGCATTATAGGACAAGAAAAAAAGAGTGGTTGCGAGAGTAGTGTACAATAGTGCATAAGAAACTATAGCGTTTCTCTCCCCACTCATCTTGAAAATGTTGAGCTTTATGAATGTTAAGCTACTATACGAACAAACCAGTTGCACTCGAAAGCCTATGGCCAATCTCAATGCATCATTTCATTGTTCCAAGACTAGTTTTAGGAAAGGGAGCCAGCTTCTTTTCATTGGGATGAAAGGCCTCTCACAAAATATGAAAATTTTTCTTCTCTCTCATTATAATTAAGTTGCCAAATCAGCAAAAGATGCATATGTGGCATATAATTTAATGCAAATAAAAGGGTGTATTGAGACTGGCCTAAGCTAATAGGAAAGGGTGAGCCATTAATTTATGGTTCAACATCGAAGAAGAACTTATGATTAGTAACACACAATGCTGGAAACTTCTAGCAAGCATCAGTTCCATCAAGCAAATAGGAATCAAGAGATTGATTATTGTGTTCTTTGTTACTCTTGTGACTTTGTAATCCAGGAAGTCGCCACGCTGCCCCCGAATCACTGGCGGAGCCACAGCTCGGCCAGCCGGGGCTATGGCCCCCCCTTGCCGTAGAAAAATTTATAAAGATACAAGTGACAGACTGTTGCAACACGCCTAGATACACCGTTGTGTACTTGATTAGTAAGTTTGCTGCTTCATTTTGCTTCAAAATCCACCGTTTTACCTACCTCCTTGTCCACCAGTGATTAGTATTTTTGTGATCTTGCCTAATTGGCCCCTCCTGCCTTTCACGTCTGGCTCCGCCACTGCCCCGAATATATGAGAAGTAATTGCCATAAACCACAGGCGTAAATCGCTACTCTAGTTGCTAAGAACACAACAGGTGGAAGAGCGAATAGTATTTTGTACTCATTCTCGCAAGAAGAAAATGGATTGTGAGACAAAGAGCAAAAGAATTGCAATTGAAGCCTGTATAAGACATCGAGAGAGAGAGAGAGAGGCATCACTCATCACTGTCTATACAATTCAAGCAGAGCACCACTCGGTACAAGGATCTACAGTCTCGACGCTCGAGTGCTCGTGCCGCGCAGTTCTTGCACGCATGCAGACGCGTCATAACCCGACGGTCACCACCGGCGCGAACGCGGTGCCGAAGGAGCAGTCGGCGCCGGCCTGCCCGCGGATTGGGCCGACGACCGCGGCGCCCTCGAGGAGGTCCACGAGCGCCTTGGTGTAGAACGTGCGCAGCCGCCGCAGCGTGCGCCTGTACAGCGCCGCCAGCCACCGCATCCGCAGCCGCCGGATCGCGCCGAAGAACCTCCGTTTCCCGCCGAGCCTCGCCACCGCCATCTTCTTCTTCCTCCCTCCGGCCGGCACCGGCGGCGCGGCTCCTGCCGCTCTGGCGACCGGCCTCCTCGGCACCCGGAAGAGCATGGCCTTACGCGGGACGCGGCCTGTCGCCTGCTTCAGGTCCCCCATCTCGCTTCCGCCGGATCTTCTTCCGCTTTCCCCGGCAAGGAAGCTACCAGGCTTATGCACAATGAGATGTGTGTGAAGCCCGTGATTCGTGTAAGTAGTTTATAGGATACTGTTAAGCTCGCAGTATTGTATATAGCGGGTGGATGGTGAGAGATCAGAGAAGCTGCCGTGCTGTATCCACATGTGGCCTGCAAGTCTGCAGCCTTGCGTGCACGAGTACCCTCTTAAGCAAGACGAGCATCTTGGTTAAACAAGCGGGAGGAGCTCACTAATTTAGGCTTTTATGGAGAATCTACCGGTAACTAGAGGTAAAGGACTCATCAGTTGGAACCAGATTATGTTTACATTACATGCACGGCGCACTGATCTTTCAGTGTTGCTCATGCTGCGTGTGAGAGAGGGAAGAAGAATTTTGTCCTGTTCAAGCAGTACGTTTACGTCGACAGATTGCGACCGGCTGTAGACTGATGGATTATAATTCGCAGGGCTAGAAAATGCATGGGGAATATTAATATTGGACGAACCGCATCCATCCCCAACCACTTGACTGTGACATATGTGAATTATTATTTTATTTCTTTTTTGAAACGATTGACATGTCAGAATTCTGGTGAATGGTGTGCAGTCAAGTGATGCTTCCTCAACCATTCCTTCTCGATCACCATACAGATTTTTAATATCACAAGCATCGTTCCTCGCGAACCATGCTTAGCAAACCGGACATAGACAAGTGTACATAGTTCAAACCTATCAAGGTAGGATCGAGAAGCCGCTGCAATGAGATTCTGTTATCTGTTTGTATTCTTGTGTGATGAGTCACATGGCAGCATACTTGAGCGGTAAGTATGATATGTATGGGAGATGATGGATCTTAAAGAAATGCTTAGCATGCGTCAGAGCTTACCTCAGTAGGCATGCATAGCTCAGTACACCAACTAGCATGATGCTGCAATCATACTACTAGTTTTTTATGTTGTACTAGTACTATCAATCACTCATCTCCAGAGGGTCAAAGCTTCCTCTTTTTTTTTTTTTTTTTTTGAATGGAGGGTCAAAGCTTACTAAATGCACAAGAAACACATTGCCTCATTGATAACAGCAATGATATGGTACTTATGCTTTTCTGGAGCTTAAGGCCCAGAGCAACAAAATGCACAAGAAACCACAGAGGCCCGTAAGGATGCGGTCCATCAAACGCTACTCCATCCATATCAGCAATGTCTTGCTAAACAAAAAAATATATGATCCAGAGCAGCAATCTAGTAACGGCCCGCTATCTTGCAAACATGAGTCCAGCTACTTGGGCTGTATAGGCTAGTGGCGATATGGTGATAGTCGTCGGAGAGGCTAACAGGGCGGTGTGGTTTGTGGTGACAGCCAGTGCGGGCGGTGCGGCGCTGCCGGTGGTGGTGACATGCGACAACCATGTCGGAGGCAGCGGCGCCCGGACGGGGGATCTGGCTGGAGCTCGATGGCGCTGGTTGCGCACTCTTCTAACAGAGAACCGATCGCGCGGTAACCGCCCCGTTGGGATTGGTCATCTTTCTATTTGCCATTTTTCTTTTTCTTTTTTTTACGGTCGACCGGGGGGGGGGGGGGGGGGGGGGGGGGGGGGGGGAGAATCCCCACCTGAATTCATTGATACGTAAAGTCGAGCCGAAGCCCGTCCATCAATGGTTACATCAGTTGTGGCAGACCACAGATTACAACAAAAGCAAGCCTAAAGCACAAAAGACTCATACAAACAACAGAGACAGACACAATCCTCAAATACCTAACAGACTAGCCCTAACTTTGAGTACAAGTGAAGGACAATCACCAATCATCGACAAAGCGTCACCATCAAACAACATGCTTGCCTTCACCGTAGAGGCCATTGCACCACCACACCACCCCTCGTAGCTGCGCCGCCATGTTGTCACCTTCCACCTTTCAACAAGGGGAGGAATCCTTGAAGGACGAAAAGGCCGCCCAACAGGGTGGGGACTAAGAGTGGGGATAGCGCGCCAACCACTACGAGCCGGACAACGTCGACCTCCCTTAGAGTTGACAAAGACACCTTTTTCAGAGCATCCAGTCTCCACGAGCCACCATCCAACGCCCTTTGTGGGGAGGAACCCGCAAAGGAGGGATGACCAACAAGCATGGACGCACACGACATATGATTTGATGACATATCAACAAGGAGCCTGACGACGAAACAGAGGTGCCAATAGCAAACACCCGACAAACCATAATGAAAGCCAGCACCCGGACCAAAGCTGTAGGCAAAACCGAGGACATTGCAAGAGAAGAAGGAACACAACACACTGAAAGAGCACAGACAACCACTGATCCTCGAGGAGCTCAGAGAGGTGAAGGATCGAAACAGCTGTTCTCTCTCGACTCTTCTCTCCCTTGCTACAGTTCCGGAGAGGCGATTCGAGGCGAGATCCCTCTTCCCCGCCGATTCACCGTCTCCCTCGCCTCCGGCGCCCTCGTCGGCGTTGGAGGAGGAGTGGGACTGGTTGAATCGGCGGTGGATCCAGTTTTCCCTCCCACTTTCCTAGTTTAGTCAGTGGGTAGGGTTAGGGTTGTGGCGGTGATGTGTAGCCGCCGCATCTTTTGCTCCTTTTGCTCGCCGTCGGTAAGGATGGGGCCGGAGGAGCTGGCGGTGGTGTCGGCGAAACCGGTTAACTTCTCGCCGAGGGAGGCTTTTGGAGATTATTTTGGATCGGGGTGGTGATGCCTTCCCACCCGCGATTCTCCGTCTACCTCGACTGCATCTCCAGCGAGCGATGCCGGGAGCGCGCGGAGGGTGTTGCAACTCCTTCCTCGCCGGAGCCGGTGGTTTCCCTGTCTCCTTGGGTGATGCGGTTTTGAGGTTTGTGTTCCATTTTCTTTAGCATGAAGGTGGAGCTGTGTCCGGGCGCGTCGGAGTGGCGGAGGCGATGGCGCGCTGTTGGAATAATCTCTCCCAAGCTCCCCCGTCTCGCCGGCGGTTCCTTCTCCGGCGCCGTCTGTGAGAGCTTGTGGAGCTTCTTTGCCGGAGACGCGTTGGCGGAGCTCTGTTGGGTTTCGCTGGCAGTGAGGTCTTCCAGGACCTTCTCTTTGGGTACCTCTCTTCGCGTGGAGACACAAAGGGAGTGTGACGTCCCTCGTCACGCATCGGGTCCTCCCGATGATCTCTCGAAGGAGGCGTTTCTTCGTTGTGTTTAGGTGTGGGTTTGGTAGTGTGTGTATGAGTGTTGAGTTTCGTAATGCTTGTATGCACATGAACAGATGCTACACTTTAACGCAGAGTTGAGAGGTTAAAAAAAAAAAGAGAGGTGAAGGATCTAAACCGTGCGAAGGGTCAACCCCTCCCGTGCACCGAGCACAAAGCTTTCGCTGCACGGCTCAGAGATAAAGGAAGGACATGAGCCCAATTGTGCGGTGGCAGAGCACCACCCCGTGCACCGGGCACGGCACTTTCGTTGCACAAGCACCGACAACAAAAGATCTCCCGGCGAAAGCATCCATCTATGCCGTCTGACCGCCGTCGACAGAGTCCGTAACTCCCAAACCACAGGAAAGAGGCCATGCCATGACCACCACGGACACTTACAAGCTTTTCCGGCGATGAGGGAGGGCGACCAGCGCGCCCATCGCGTCGGTCGCAAACGAAATTGCAGAGGAGCCAGACGGAGTTTGCTAGGCACCAACCTGCCAACAACCCTGCACGAACCTGCACGATGAACGCACGTCCACCGCTTGGCCTGCAGGAACAGCCCATCCATGCGGACATCCCCAACTGACTTGCCGCAAGCGACTTGGTCGACGACACTGCAGGGGCCTCGGCAGGGAGCGGCCACCAAGGGTGGCCACAGCAGGCTAGCTACCGTCGCCTAGCCTGACGGAGCGCTCAGATCCGCCGAAGAGAGGACCGAATCCAGGCTATAAGGTGCCAGATCCGGTCACGGGTCGCCGCTGGAGCTCCATTGGCAGCCCTCCAACAGCCATGGCCGGTAGGAAGGACCCCCCGCCCCTGTTGGTGGCCTAGTCCTTCCAGCCCCTGGATCCGAGCTTCAAGAGCCGGATCTACACATCAGTCACCCAGAGAAAGCTCCAATCGATGGGAATCCAACTGAGGATTCAGATCGCGAACGGATTAGAGAAACACGGAGGGAACGATGGAGAAGAGAGGAAAACGAGAAAAAGAACCGCGGAGAGGCCAGTTGTGTGGCCGCCGCCGCTGGCCGCCGCCGCCGTCGCCGTTGTGGCCGGCGGCCGCGGCCGAGGAGGAGCAGGGGTGCGGGGCGAGTGGGTCGACGGGGTGGTCGCCCCTCCCGTCGCCTGGCATCCCTTGGATTCCGTCGTCTTCTTCCTACGCATATTGGCATGCCACAGATGCTAAAATTATCTGTGACCTTCGCATCTACTTTTGTGGCGTTACGTGAATTACTTCACTTCTCTCGCCCGTCGTTGTTATTCCAGCGAGATCCTTCGCGGAATCCACTCCAACCCGTCCACGTACGTACGGGGCCTCCTTTATCCGTGATACCGTCCACATTCATAAACTTTCGCCATCGATATTTCCTACTTTCAAGTCCCGCATAACTTACATTAATTTCCAGCCTCGTTCGATCCTATAGAATAAGAAAATGTCACTACCTCGGTCCCAAAGTTAAGATGCGTTACACATTCGCTCAATGTACGTATCACCCTTAGTATCAATTTAAACGGAATTAATACGTCGGTCCAATCACGAATCTGACTGAACAACGAACGCGACGAGAACAGTGATATCGTCCGGCTTTCCCTTGCGCAACTTCTTCGAACTCGGTTGCATCGATCTCTCGTACGCGACGCCGGCGATGATGTCCGCCATGTTCTTGGGCGAGAACCCCAGCTTCATGCCCATCTGCACGGCGCGCTCCAACTGCTCGTCGAGCACGTTGTCGAACAGCCCGTCCGTCCCGAGGACCACGACATCGCCGGCCCGCACCGCCACCTGCCCGACCGACGCGTCGGCGACCTTGTCGCTGCGCTTGGCCTCGGCGCAGAGCTGGAACGGTGGGTCGTTGAAGGAGAAGAGATGTTGCTTCCGTCGAGCGGGCGTGGAGGCGAAGTGGAGCTTCGCCCGCGAGGTGTGGGTCAGGTGTTGCTGCGGCGTCGAGAGGAACACGATCTTGCCGTCCCGGAGCACGGCGAAGGCGCTGTCTCCGATGTACGCCCACCCTAGAGCGTTGCCGATGAGCGACACGATGACTGCCGTCGACGCTCCAGGCGCACCCGACGCGACCGTCCTGTCGTACGCCTTCTCCAGCAGCGAGTACGGGCAGACGGGCGTGCCAACAGGCTCCGTACCGCCGACCTCCGCGGAGGCGCTCGACATGAGGCCGCGAGAGAACGCGCCGGCGTCCACACCGCGATCCATGTACTGGCCGACGCCGTCCGCCACGCCGAAGACACCGGCGTCGGCGTGGCCGAAGTGCGCGTCGTGGTCGTGCAGCGGCACGTAGCATGACCCCAGATTGATTTTCAGAGCCGGCGCCGCGGCATCCGGTTCTTTTGCGGGGTAGCGGTCATCGCTGGACTCCGTTGTTTCCAGGGGCTGCCCCAGGGAGGCGACAAAGTTGGCGATGTCGTCGTCATCACCGGGAGCAGGCGTGGGAGACACTCTGTTGCCGAGCCCCAAGGCGACACGGAAGGCGTCGGGGACTCGGACGTCGACTTCGCTGAGAGTTTGCTGGATCTGCGCCAGCCGCTCCATGATCTCCGCTTTCTTGTTGCAAATTGCAATCACTGTTCGCCTGATATTTTTTTTTAGCGACGCCTTATGTTAATTTAATACTCGTGATCGTGAGGGGACGTGTTTCTGTCTGATTACCTCGTGAGGGACGTGTGTATTGCGGCGGCCGGCCTTCCCAAGCCTATTCGTTTCAGAGCCGTACCTAGGTTTTTTTAGGTCCTATGCGAAATACAAATTTTGGAGAACCAGTTCGTCGTGCACCCTGCGTTTGCCACTGTACGGCCTGTATGCATATGTGCTCCGAGCTCCATGTTTGTTTCTTCCACGTTATGTCTGAGTGGCGAAGATTGGACGCATTATGCACCGCGCAAACGCTCAGTATCTGTGTACTGTTAGCTTGCGAAGAGAGCAATGCCTTACGTACGTGGGTATATTAATCCATCTCCACGTACAGACTCAAATCCTCGCACGAAGCCTACCATTACTCGCGAAATTCAACAATATTGAAAGCTCCATCTCACCAGGAAGCAAGCAAGCAATAGAAGAAGCTCGCTGTGGAGATTCTTTCCTCCTTTTTTTTTAGGAAACCTGAAGAGTGGAGATTCAAGACCGAGGAAACTGTACTCTCTCGGCTCCCGTCAGATCCAGCGACCACAAGACAGCGTGGCGAATCTAAGATCCACACCTAGCGCGGGGGGCCCACCACTGGTTACAATTATCTCCAGCCCATCAGCTGCTGCCTCGACCAATCTGCTTCCAGCGCCATGGCGAGGATTAGGTGCCCGCGTCTCGCCGTCCTCCTCGCGCTCATCCTCGCCGCGGCAACTGCGGCGGCCGCGACGGACGAGGCGCGCGCGCAATCCACGTACATCATCCACCTCGCGCCTGGCCATCCGGCGCTGTCCGCGGCGCGCGGCGGCGGCCTCAACGGCGGCGCGGCTGTCCTCGGCCGCCTCCTACCGCGCCGCCTGCGTGCGCCGCGGCCGCGCGTGCTCTACTCCTACGCGCACGCGGCCACGGGTCTCGCGGCGCGGCTCACGCCCGAGCAGGCGGATCACCTCGCGGCGCAGGACGGCGTCCTGGCCGTCCACCCAGACCAGGCGCGGCAGCTGCACACGACCCACACCCCGGCGTTCCTCCACCTGACCGAGACCTCCGGGCTGCTGCCGGCCGCTACCGGCGCCGCATCCTCCGTCGTCGTGGGCGTGCTCGACACCGGGCTGTACCCCGTTGACCGCGGCTCGTTCAAGCCCACTGCTGGGCTCGGCCCGGCGCCCGCGTCCTTCTCCGGCGGATGCGTCTCCACCAGCTCCTTCAACGCCTCCGCCTACTGCAACAACAAGCTCATCGGAGCGAAATTCTTTTACAAGGGGTACGAATCTGCTCTCGGCCACGCCATCGATGAGACGGAGGAGTCCAAGTCGCCGTTGGACACTGAGGGCCACGGCACCCACACCGCCTCCACGGCGGCGGGGTCGTCGGTGGCCGGCGCTGGGTACTTCGACTACGCTAAAGGCGAGGCCGTGGGAATGGCCCCCGGAGCGCGCATCGCTGCGTACAAGATCTGCTGGAAGTCTGGCTGCTATGACTCCGACATCCTCGCTGCCTTTGACGAGGCCGTCGCCGACCGCGTCGACGTCATCTCCCTCTCCGTCGGCGCCAGCGGGTACGCCCCCAGCTTCTCCCGTGATTCCATAGCAATCGGCGCCTTCCACGCCATAAGCAAGGGTATCGTCGTTTCATGCTCTGCCGGCAATTCTGGCCCCGGCGAGTACACTGCCACCAACATTGCGCCGTGGATACTGACCGTCGGCGCATCCACGATCGATCGCGAGTTCCCTGCTGATGTGGTTCTCGGCGATGGCCGCGTCTTCGGCGGCGTGTCTCTGTACGCTGGTGAGCCCCTGGACTCCACGCAGCTGCCGGTGGTGTATGCTGCGGACAGTGGCTCCCGGCTATGCATACAGGGCGAGCTCGACAAGGAGAAGGTGCCCGGCAAGATCGTGCTCTGTGAGCGTGGGGGCAACGCTCGTGTCGCGAAAGGCGCGGCGGTGAAGCAGGCCGGTGGAGTGGGCATGATTCTTGCCAATACCGAGGAGAGCGGCGAGGAGCTCATCGCCGACTCCCACCTCGTGCCGGCGACGATGGTGGGCCAGACGTTCGGCGACAAAATCAAGTACTACGTCAAGAACGACCCGTCGCCGACCGCGACCATCCAGTTCCGCGGCACGGTGATCGGGAAGTCGCCGTCTGCGCCGCGGGTGGCGTCGTTCTCGAGCCGAGGCCCCAACTACCGTGCGCGGGAGATCCTCAAGCCCGACGTCATCGCCCCCGGTGTCAACATACTCGCCGCCTGGACCGGCGCTGCCTCCCCCACCGACCTCGACATCGACCCGAGGCGCGTCGAGTTCAACATCATCTCCGGGACGTCCATGTCCTGTCCGCATGTGAGCGGCCTCGCGGCTCTGCTCCGGCAGGCACATCCGAGCTGGAGCCCGGCGGCGATCAAGTCGGCGCTCATGACCACGGCGTACAACTTGGACAACTCTGGAGAAACCATCAAGGACCTCGCCACCGGCGTTGAGTCGACGCCGTTCGTTCGTGGCGCCGGCCACGTGGATCCCAACCGCGCCCTCGACCCTGGCCTCGTGTACGACACCGGCGTCGACGACTACGTCGCCTTCCTCTGCACACTCGGCTACTCTCCGTCCGTGATCTCCGTCTTCACAAATGACGGCTCTGTCGCCGACTGCTCGAAGAAAAATACGCGTTCCGGCGACCTCAACTACCCTGCCTTCGCGGCCGTCTTCACCTCCTACAAAGACTCGGTCACCTACCACAGAGTGGTGCGCAACGTGGGCAGCAACACCAGCGCGGTCTACGACGCCAAGGTCCACGCCCCGTCCGGCGTGGATGTCACGGTGAGCCCGAGCAAGCTCGTGTTTGATGACAAGCATCAGAGCTTGTCTTACGAGATCACGCTCGCGGTGTCCGGCAACCCGGTGATCGTCGACGCTAAGTACTCGTTCGGGTCGATCACATGGAGCGACGGCGCCCACGACGTCTCAAGTCCCATCGCTGTGACATGGCCGACGAACGGCGAAGCAGCAGCCATGTAGGCCGAAGACATTGTCGGAAGTGCTTGTTCCTGCTTGCGCATCACACGTGTGTGTTTGTGTGTGTGTGTGTGTGTGTGTGTGTGTGTGTGTGTTTTGAGAATCGCGCATCCACATGGATGTGTGGCCATGTGGGAAGTTTGGGTAGGGCCTTTGGGTGGGCCAGATATCTCCACGCATCCTATCACACATGCTTGTGCTGCATTAGTTTTTCGGAGGAACGGTGTGCTGTGTATGGTCAAGGTGAGGATAGGAGATGCATGTGATTGTGTGATATGGGATTCACTTGTTTGAACTTTGAACTGCTGAATAATATATCTAACGCTGTAACGCACTACGAATAGTGGATTTATACTGAATATCTTATCTTTACCGATGCAAATAAAAAATAAAAAAATTCTTGTTTCTTCTGTGCGTATGTTGATTCAGCTCGACGTGTACCTACACTAATGTTTACTAGTACACTAAGTAATTGGTAGATGGCAGGAGTAGTATGCTCGCAACGGTTTGCAGCTTGAAAGAGCAGGCAGCCCAATCATGGCAGATAGCGATTAGACATTTATGAGCAAGTCTGTAATGCTCGATTGTTTTAGTTTTTAGTCACACACGTTAAGACTCCAGAGTACCATATCTGGGGGGCACAGGGTTTGTGGTCTAAACCACGTCACTTCACAATTCCAGGTCACGTTATATTTGTACGTCTGTTTCGTATTCTACTTGAGGGTAACTTGATACGATGTCTTCCTATATACGGAGAGAGATATAGAAGATCTGAACATGTCAACGTGAACTTTATGCTTCTTGCATCGCAAAATGAACTTAAATGAAACCATTTGTGCACGACAACTGGATACGAATTCAACTACTTGTTCATGGAATAATCCTCGCAAAGCAAATAAAGAAGAAAAACTTGTTCATGGAAAAGCTTAGTGCTGCGACGCTGCAGCTTATTTGTGATGTGCATGTTACAACATGTAAGACAGGCACATCACATGGTGGCCACACGGCTCTCCGGCCAAGTGATGGCGATGGGGCTCCTCACCTTGTGCTCCCCGTCGCTCCAAACGATGGATCCGAACGTGTACTTCTCTGTCACGTTTGCCGTCCCGGAGGGAGCGAAGGTGATCTCGAACTCCTGCGTCTGGCGCCTCGCGCTGAACCGCAGCTTCCGCGGCTTCACTGTGATGAGCACGCCAGCCGGGCTGGTGACGCTGACCGTGTACGTGGCCCTGACATTGCTTCCAACGTTGCGCACGACGCGGTGCTGCATAATCTCTTCGTCGTCGGAGTTGAATACCACGGAAAAGGCAGGGTAGTTGAGGTCGCCTGCATAGCGCATGCCCATCGGACATTCGATCTCTGAGCCATCTTCGCGGAAGATGGCAATCTGCTCGGTAGTGTAACCGAGCGCGCACAAGAAGGCGATGTAGTCGTTGGCGTCCGCGTCGTACACAAGGCCTGGGTCGAGGGCTCGGTTGGCGTCCACATGGCCGGCACCATGCGCGAACGGCGTGGATGCTTTGCTCGTGGACATTTCCCTGATGACGTTGCCGGTGTTGTCCAAGACATACGCCGTGGTCATCAGGGCGGACTTGATCGCAGCTGGGCTCCAATCCGGCCGCGCCTGCCGGAGCATTGCGGCGATGCCGCTCACGAGCGGACACGACATGGACGTGCCGGACAAGATGTTGTACCTCACACGCCTCGTGTCGTTCTTGAGCCGAGTGGGCGAAATTAAGCCGCTCCATGCAGCCAGGATGTCAACGCCGGGGGCCGTGACATCCGGCTTGAGGATCTCTGGTGCTTGGATGTTCGGACCACGGCTCGAGAAGGACGCCATTCTGGGGAAGGAAGGCCTTTGGTCGATGACGGTGCCATGGAACAAGATTGTCGCAACGGGGGACGCAGACTCCCTTACGTACTTCATGATCTTGGCGGCGGCAAACGTCACGGTCGTCGCCGGGAGGACATGAGAAGTGGCTTTAGCTTGCTGGCCGTATTCTTCTGGCTCTACGAGAATCAAACCGGCACCACCGGCGAGTTTGACGACCTCTCCTTTCTCTTCCCGGCTGTTCATACCGATTCCGCACAGCACGATTTTCCCGGCGACCAAGGTGGTGTTTAGCTCCCCAGCTTTACAAAAAAACGAGCCCGCGTCCTCGCCTTTGACCAGCGGTATCTCAGTTGCACCAAGCTGCGGGCCAGCGTAGAGTGAAGTGCCGGTGAAGGTGTCGCCGTTGCCAAGAACGACAGTGTCTGGGAAACGACGGTTCATGGTTGACGCGCCAACCGTCAAGATCCACGGCGCGAGGTTGCCCGCGGTGGACTCCCTTGGGCCGTCGTTCCCCGCAGAGGCGGAGATAATGATGCCTTTGCGGAGAGCGTTGAACGCGCCCACGGCTATTGGGTCCTCGTGAAACTCCGGCGCCCCTTGGCCGGAAAACCCAACTGACATCGAGATGACATCGACTCCATCGGCAATGGCCTCCTCCATCGCCGCAAGGACGTCAGAGCGCCCGCATCCTCCCTCCGTCCAGCACGCCTTGTAGGAAGCAATGCGCGCCCCGGGGGCCGCACCGACGGCTGTGCCTTTGCCGTACTTGTAGAAGGACGCGCCCACGGCAGCAGAGCCGGCAGCCGTGGAGGCCGTATGCGTGCCATGTCCGGCGGTGTCCAGCGGCGAGACAGAATCTTCCGTCTCATCAATCGGGCGGCCGAGTAGAGCCTCGTACCCTTCGTGGAAGAACTTGGCGCCGACGAGCTTGTTGTTGCAGAACGCGGAGCCGTTGAACGACGGTGTCGAGACGCAGCTTCCGCGGAACGTGCTGGGCGGTGGCGGCAGCGACGGGTCGGCGGCGAAGGAGGCCCGGCCCTTCGGATAGACGCCGCTGTCGATGACGCCTATCACAACGTCCGAGGCGCCGCCCGACTCCGTGAGGAGCTCGGACGAAGCCCCGAGGCCGAGGAAGGAGGGCGTCATGGTCGTGTGCAGCTGCAGCATCACGTCGGGGACGACGGCGAGGACGGACGGCTGGGCCCTGAGGTGCGCGGCCTGGCTGCTCGTCAGGCGCGCCGCGAAGCCGGTCGCGGCGTGCGCGTAGGAGTAGTGCACGCTCGGCGCCGGGCGCGTGAGGTGCGCGGGCAGGTGGTCACTCAGGAAGGAGGCGTACGCCCGGCGGGCGTGCACGCGCGGGCGGGAGGGCCGTGGTGGCGCGTGCGCGGGCGCAACGTGCACGATGTAGGAGGATTGCACCTCCATCTCGGCGGGCTCCCCCGCGTCCTCCGCCGTAGCAGCGGCGACGACGGCGAGCAGGAGGCATGTTGCCACGACTAGCTTGAACATCGTCGGAGATCAGTGAATACGGTGGAATAGGATGATGCAGTGTGGACTCAGATGGCTGAACGTTTAAGTAGGCAAGCGGATCAGTGTTTAAACTGGATAGGTGTTAGTGCGTGGGTTGTTGCCGGTAAAGTTTTTAGATCTGATCGTGTATAGCAAAGTACCTACTGCGGATGTGCCTTTCCTGTTATAATTGGTGGAGGTCCTGATCCATACGTATGGGCGCGAGAATTAGAGCTGGTTTTAAATCTGCCCTTGCGCTGCTCATTCCGATTACTGAATTATGGCTTTTGTTGGGGATCGGTATTTACGATAATAACGACACCCCCTTTCTGCCTTTGGTTTTTGACTGCAGGTAACCTAGCTGCCGACATTTCGAGCTTCGGCCGAAGAATTGGCGGCAGCCCTAGGATCCGCAATATCTCGTCGCCGGCATTGTTGGACAAGGCGCGACCGCTGGCGATGAATTGGCGGCGACTAGGAATGGCGTCCAAGAATGACGGCGATCCCAGGAGGAAATAAAGCCCGGCATGACAACGTGTGAGGATCGGGCTGGCGAATGACGTCACCCAGCTAGGGTTTCCGTCGTCAAACGGAAATGTCGTTTGTACCCTTTTTGACAATATTGTACAGAATATTCCGCGAATATGGTGGGTGGCCAAGGGTAATTTGGTCATGTCAAAATAACCCTTGGCCTTCCCTATAAATACCCGCCCCCGAGCTCCGTAGAACGGGACGGGGGGAGGAGAGATTACATCCTTTGTAATGAAATGTTGTTCCGTTGTCTCTTGAATGTCTTTTGATTGTCTGTGTCGGGATTCTTTGTTGCCACGATGAAGAATTCCCAACATTGGCGCCCACCGTTTGTGTTGCACGAAAATACCACCCGTGATGCCACAAAGAAAGAAAAAAGCTCCTAGTCCAAAAACCACCATCAGCTCCCACCCGCCGGATTTAGAGGAAGAAATTCTCCCTCCCAACCCGGCATTCTCGGAAGAAGAAATTCGTTGGGCATTCATTCAAGCAAGGCAAATGGCCGACGAGGCCAACCGAATTTCCGGGGCGGCGCAAGCAAGCTTGGCCGCCGGAATTCGGCCAACTGATGAGGCAACCGCCGCCAAAAGCTCTATCGATTTCACTCTCAGTGAAGAAGCAGAGAAGTCGAAGCAAATAAAAGCCGGCAAGCAATGGGCGGAACCGCCGTCGACAATCAACCCTGAAGAAAGTGATCCAGAAGAAGATGAAGTTGACAAGCAATTGCGTCAGCTCTCCAACTTGCAACAACTTGGAAAAAGACTCAAGCTAACAAAGGAGAAGATAATCTCTGAAGAAAGGGCTAGAGAGAAAGAAAGGCTCCGGTTGCAGATCGAACAAGCAAAGGCGGCAGTCGCCGAACTGCAAAAAGAGCTCGATGAGATGACAAGCGCCACAGGGCAAAATAGCGACGCAAAAAGAGAGCATCACCAAGTGACTCCCGACTTTGAAACAAACATCAATGGCGAAGACCATCATAGGCCTCGGAATGCATACCGCCAGTATGCACCTTTCGTGAGTAAATTCGACAAGAACTCCCCCCTGTCAGAAGGCCTTCAGTTGACCCCATGGCCAGCAAAATACAAACCTATCTCCTTATCAAAGTACAATGGCTCAACCGACCCAAGGCAATTCTTGATGTCATTTGAAGCCGCTGTAGCGTCTGCCGGAGGAGACGATACTGTATTGGCCAAGACCTTTGTCACCGCAATTGAGCATCAAGCCCTCGAGTGGTACTCTAGGCTGAAGCCCGGATCAATATATTCATGGGAGAACCTAAGGGACAAATTAACGACAAACTTTCAAGGTTTTCACAGAACATCTATAACTGCAGATGAACTCAGAGCATGTGTTCAGCAAGAAAAAGAGCCTCTGCAAGACTATTTTCAGAGATTTGTCAAGCTCAAAGCCCGAACAGATGACATTCCAGATCAAATTGTCATTGATGCCGCAATCGGAGGGTTACGAGCCGGCCCTTGTGCCACTCATTTTTCCATGCACCGCCCTTCAACACTCGAAGAGCTCTTCTCAACGGTAGATCAGTTCTGTAGAGCCGACAATGACCATAGAAGAAGATTAGAGCAGCAGAGTGCGCTGCGCCAGGCGAAGAAAAACCAATCGAGCCAGAGGCAGCAGGATTGGAATTCGTCTAGGAGAGGTGGCAACAACAATCAGAGCCAGAACTCCAACTTGGTCAATCATATCGACAACCAAGAAGAAAAAGCCGACACAGGAAGTTCTGCCGGCAATTTCCAGCACAGAGGAGGAAGAAACAATCGCTCTCGAGGAAGGGGTCGCGGCAATTCGCACAACTCGCGAAACCAAGAGCCGAAAAAGCCATACTGTCTGTTTCACGGACTTGACAAGGGTCACACCTCCAAGGAATGCCCAGAAACAAAAGATGCCATGGAAAGAATGAGAGCCAAGGAGCAAAGAAGCGAAACACAGAGAAGTGTCAATCACACGTCTGCCGCCAATTCTTGGAACAACTCACCTTTCGGTGCTTCCTACCCATTCCAATACTTCCAGAATTCTTACAACCCTCATCACCACTTCCAAAGCCCATACCAACCACCCTCGCCGCAGATTCAGCATTTGGCGACTTCCCAAACAAGTTCACACGTGCCCCAGCCGCAAATTCCTAGAATCACTGCTTCAGAGGAGCCGCCTTTACCTCCTCCACCGCCATTTCCAAAACAGTCAAACCAAAACAATTCCTCTCAGAGCCTTCCCACTTATGGAGTCATCCTACCAATCACCGGGGGATCTTCATCCGAGTTTGAAAGTAAGAAGCAAAAGAAAAATTACTTCCGAGCCGTCAATGCGGTGTGTAACGGACCCGTGGTGAAATCGCGGTGGTCGCATATCCCAATCATGTTCACTGAAGCCGATCTAAACCTCCGCTGCTACCCTCATACAGATGCCATGGTCATCCAGGCAAACACCTACGGTTGGTCGATCACCAAAATACTCGTTGACAATGGAAGTTCGGCAGACATCCTCTTCAAGAGAACATTTGACCAGCTTAACCTCGATTCATCTCTACTTCAGCCTTCTGAGTATCCATTGTATGGTTTTGGCGGCAGAGAAGTCCGTGCCCTCGGCAAAATAAGCCTACCAGTATCCTTTGGTACTCTTGACAATGCAAGGACTGAGCACATCACATTTGATGTGGTCGATATGCCTTACCCCTACAACGCAATCTTTGGACGAGGAGTCCTCAATGCATTTGAAGCAGTTTTGCACAGCTCTTACCTCTGTATGAAAATACCGGCACATAAGGAGGTCATCTCGGTCTTTGGCGATCAGCAAGAAGCCAGAAATATCGAAAGGGCGGCAGCCCCCGGCCAGAAGAATGTTCACTTTTTGTATGCTCACCCGAATGTGCACGTCTTGTACGCGGCAGGAAAAAAGCCAGGGAAAGAGGTCCTCCAGTTGGAAAAAGAAATGGACAAGGAAGAACCAGCAATTATGGCTAACGAGGAAACAAAAAGAGTTCCACTGGACAAGCATGTCTTAGGACAGGAAGTGATAATTGCGGCAGGTATGCCGAAGGACATGGAAAAAGCTTTCGTCCAGTTCCTTCGTAAAAACAAGGATGTTTTTGCCTGGTCTGCAAGTGACCTAAAAGGCGTCAGCCGAGACATCATAGAGCACAAGTTGCGAATTGATAAAAACATCAGACCAAAGAAGCAGAAACTCCGAAAAATGTCCGACGACCGGGTCGAAGCAGTCAAGGCTGAGGTACAGAGGTTGCTCGACGCAAATGTTATCAGGGAGGTGAAATATCCAACCTGGCTGGCAAACACAGTACCAGTAAAGAAGAAGAATGGAAAGTGGCGAATGTGCATTGATTTCACTGATCTAAACAAGGCCTGCCCCAAAGATGATTTCCCATTGCCCAGAATTGACAAAATTGTCGACGCAGCGGCGTGCTCAGAACTCCTATCACTGCTGGATTGTTTCTCCGGGTATCACCAAATCTTCATGTACAAAGATGATGAAGAGAAAACAAGTTTCATCACTCCTTTCGGAACTTATTGTTTTGTCAGAATGCCGGAAGGTCTGAAAAATGCGGGACCGACTTTCTGCAGAATGACATCTATCGCCTTTGAGAATCAGTTAGGCAAGAATCTGTCAGCCTATGTCGACGACATAGTGGTAAAAAGCGGCAAGAAAGAAGATCATACTTCTGACTTGGCCGAAACATTTGCAAACCTCAGGAAGGCAAACCTTAAGCTCAACCCTGAAAAATGTGTCTTTGGAATTCGCAAGGGAAAGGTTTTGGGATGCCTTGTGTCACTCAAAGGCATTGAAGCCAATCCTGACAAGATAAATGCACTTATCAATATGCGAGAGCCCCAATGCCTCAAAGATGTGCAGAAGCTGACCGGCAGAATTGCGGCACTCAACAGGTTTATTTCCAGGTCAGCCGAAAGAAGCCTTCCTTTCTTCAGAGTCCTCAGAAATGCAAATAACTTTCAATGGGGCCAAGAGCAGAAAAAAGCATTCGCAGAATTGAAAGAGTATCTCAAGGAAATGACCGCATTTGCGAGTCCCAAACAAAATGAAACTCTGCTAATGTATGTATCAGCATCGCACTCAGCAGTTTGTGCCGCACTTGTGCAAGAACAGCAAATTGAGAAGAAGGGCAAAGTGATGAAAGTTCAAGTGCCAGTATATTATGTATCTGAAGCTCTCTCAGGATCAAAAAGATTCTATTCCGAGCTAGAAAAGATAGCCTATGCAGTCTTAATGGCATCAAGAAAATTAAGACATTACTTTGAAGCTCACACCATTCGAGTGCTGACAAATCAACCACTGAATGACATGTTCAGAAATAGAGAAGCATCTGGAAGAATCACCAAATGGGCTTCGGAATTATCAGAACACGTTGTTGACTTCGAGTCAAGAAGTGCCGCAAATTCTCAGGTATTGGCAGATTTTATCGCAGATTGGACTGAGCCTTCATCGTACACCGAGGGTCCAGTCTTCGAAGTCCCATGGGAGATCCATTGCGATGGCGCGTGGTGCCATCTCGGTGCTGGAGCTGCCGCAATTTTAACCTCACCATCTGGTATCAAATTGCGGTACGCAATTAGATTGCAGTTCAATCATGACACTGACAAGTGCACAAACAATGTTGCAGAGTATGAGGGCCTTTTGCTAGCCATAAGAAAGCTAAGAGCATTAGGTGTGAAAAACTTCGTCATCAAGACAGACTCTCAGGTCATTGCCGGGCATGTTGATAAAACCTATAAAGCCAAAGATGAACTATTGGCCAGATATCTGGAACATGTGCGGGGAGTGGAAAAATACTTCAAGGGTTTCACTTGTCAATATATCGACAGAAACCAGAATAGCGAAGCAGATCAGCTAGCAAAAGCGGCAGCTAGAAAAGATCCTTTGCCACCTGACGTCTTTTTTGAAACACTGAGTTCGCCCTCCATAAAAGCGGCAGAGAAAGAACCCAAGATGATACATGCCATCTCAAGCGAAGATTGGCGTGCCCCCATCATGGCGTATCTCCGAGATTTTTATGAGCCAGAGTCAGAATTGGAAGCCAAGCGCATGAAACAGAGAGCAAGAAACTACGCCTTTGTCGATGAGTTCCTTTACAAATTCGGCACATCCACTCCATTCTTGAGATGCATTGATCAAGAAGAAGGGAAAAAACTCCTCAGCGAGATCCACGAGGGAATCTGCGGCTCTCACATATCCAGCAGAGCTTTAGTCGGCAAAGCCTTTCGGCAAGGTTTTTATTGGCCCTCCGCACTTCAGGACGCCCAACGCCTCGTCAAAACATGCGAAGCATGTCAGAAATTCTCAAGGAAAATCAACAACCCAGCTCAGCTCACTCAGCTCATTCAGCCAGTGTGGCCACTTCAACGATGGGGAATTGACATAGTCGGCCCCCTACCTACGGCTGCCGGAAATTATACACATGCCGTTGTCGCTCTGGACTATTTCACCAAATGGATAGAGGCTAAGCCATTGATCAACATCACTGGCCCAGCAATCAAGAAATTTTTCTGGCAGAACATAGTATGTAGATTCGGAGTACCTGCCGAAATTACGGTGGACAATGGAAAACAGTTTGACAACCAAGAGTTCCGCGAATTCTGTCACTCCATAGGCACCAAAGTGAATTTTGCATCTGTTTATCATCCAGAGTCAAATGGCGCCGTCGAGAATGCGAACAAGCAAATCTTCGAAGGCATCAAGAAATGCCTAGAAGGCCAGAAAAAAGGAAAATGGATGGATGAGTTGCATAAAGTGATCTGGTCGCATAACACCACAGTTTCAAGAACCACCAAGTTCACTCCTTTCAAGCTCTTGTACGGCGAAGAAGCCATGTCCCCAGAAGAGATAAAATACCGCAGCATGAGGGCGACTCTAGGGCGAAATTGCCACGAGTTTGATGCCGTTTCAAAAGACATGTCAGAATTAGACAAAAACCAAGCCATCCTTAACCTGGAAAAATATCAGGAAGAAACAAGAAAATGGCGGGACGCCAAAGTAGCGCCAAGAGCATTTAAAGCCGGCGACCTCGTCCTCCTGCGGAGCCCAAAAACAGAAAACACTGGAAAACTCAACGCCAAGTGGCAGGGCCCTTTCATTGTCGTCAAGAGCAATCGCTCGGGATCTTATCACTTGGCAGACAATGAAGGCAACGAGCTCCCGCATGCCTGGAATGTGGACAACCTTAAGAGGTACTTCACCTAAAATGTAAGGACTAATGGCGAAGCGCAGTTATAAGCGGAGCCTTAAGTCGGCACTAAAGTTGTAATTTTTCTTTCTTAGCCTTCAAGGCCCATACTCTTTTCCTCACAGGGGAACCCCATATCGGGGGTGAGGTTTTTAACGAGGTGGGACCTTTGTAACCCTTGCAGTTCAATATAATGCTATCTTCCCCAAAAACTTTCACCATTTCTTAAGTAGTCGATGCTATATTTGCAAAAATATCGCCACATCGACGCAGGAGAATTTGACTCCTGGGACAAAGCCACTCAAAAGGAAGCAAAGAATTTCGGCTCCTTTCTCCCAGGCTTCCTTCTCTATAAAGCACTTTGAGAAGAAAACGCCCCAAGGGGCCACACCGTCGATCTTTCTCATGAAATTGAGAAATAGCGGCGTCAGAGAAAAAAATGCCTCAAGAGGCCATCTCTTCAATTTCTCTCCTAAATTGAGAAAAATAACCACACCGTCGATCTTTCTCATGAAATTGAGGCGTCAGAGAAAAAAATGCCTCAAGAGGCCATCTCTTCAATTTCTCTCCTAAATTGAGAAAAATAACCACACCATCGATCTTTCTCACGAAACTGAGAAATAGCGGCATCAGAGAAAAAGTGCCTCAAGAGGCCATCTCTTAAATCGTTCTCCTAAATTGAGAGAATTGAGGCACGTTGATAGCCCAAGGGCTCAGTCACACATTTCCTTAAAGGAAAGTGGAGGATATATTTTAACCCCAAAGGGGCTCCGGACAAAATCCGACAAAACAAAAACAGATCATTAACATCGAAGTCTTAAGGGACTAAATATACACACCCATCCAAGGACGGGACTCAAGACCATGGAGATAGCATGATCTTGCAAACTCTCAAGCGCCGCCCTTTCAGCAAGAATATCTACGACTCAAAATTTTCACCAAATATAATTGCGCGCGAGCCATCTCGCAATTTTAACGCGCTCCTCATCCCTCGATTGCTAGGGGGAGGGGGGTGACGTTCGTGTCATGCAATCAATCGAGCCACGACGAGCGCCGTATACCAAACAAAAAGCGCAAACGCTTTAAACTTATAACTTGAAGAAAATCGAAAGTTATCGTCGAACCAACCTCCGCAAATCCAAAAATACAACGTCATATCCGGGAGCGCTATCAGTCCTACTCCCAAACTACAAATCAAGCTCAACTTCAACTACAAACCCGGGACCGCTTTCAGGGCCCGCTCTATCGAACACACACCTAAAACGATCCAAATAAGGATCAAAGCTAAGATCTTCAATGCTTTCGGTTTTCACGGCCGCCACGGAAGAAGAATGCCGGCGGTGAAAACATTGAATCAAGCACTCCCGTCCTTGAATGTACTGAGCCATCATTTCCCTCCAGAAATGCCCGAAAGTATCACGCGGATATCGCAAAACATAGCACAAATGTGCTTCGCCAGAAACGCGTAAGCCGTGATGTTCATACTTCAAAGGCGCAATGTTCAACGCGCCGCGAAAACAATCCTGCGCACAAAGCGTACCAGAATGTACATTATTACAGACCAAGTTTGAAACTCTCTTTCTCACGCCTAAGAGTCTAAACCTCTTCAATTGGCGGCGCAGCAGCAGCAGCGGCAGTGGCAGCACCAGGACCGGCGGTACCCGTCGTATTTCCCGGTTCGGCCGCCGCAGAAGTCGAAGCAGCCGCGGCAGTCGCGGTAGGTGCAGGAGCTTCAACCGCGGCAGGCGCGTCAGTTTTTGCGGCAGTCTTCTCGGTTCCCGCAACGTCCTCGACGCGAGCAACCTTCGCCGGCGGCGTCTCACTGGCAGGAGTAGCCGCTCGCTTCTTTGACGCCTCCGCCGCAGTTCCGGCGCCAGCCGCAGCCTTCATCTAAAATAAACAAGAGTTTAGCAAATCATTTCTCGCAAAATAAAGAGTCTACGAAAAAAGAGTACTTCACCTCCTCAAGCTTGCTCTTCGCGTATTGGCGGCACGCCGCCATCCCGTGCACCCCCCAATACCTTCTCGCAAAGCGTTTCACAGCTAAGCGAACGCCTTTGCTGTCACTCGCCGCGTTTGCTTCATCAAAATTTGAGTCGGGGTAGGTGGTGCGTGCGAGATCGGTGAAGTGCTTGCAGCCTTGCTTTTCAAGCAGATCCAGAAGGGCGGAACATGCCGTGCGAGCCGCAAATTGGCCAAACCGCTCAAAGGCCTCAGGGAGGTCGCCAAACTCCCCTTTCAAGAAATTGAAGAACACTTCCGGTGTCAGCGAACCTTCGGTGGCCGGAAGAGGATTAGGCTCACCGCCAATTGTAGCCAGGGCTGATCCAAAAGAAGCGTGTGCACTTCTAGCGCCGCTGGAAAAACTGCGGGCAAAATTGCGAGCAGTTTCTTTGGCACTCTGGGCAGTTGCCTCAGACGCAGTAAGCTTATCTCCCGCATTTTTCAATTCTTGCTTCAAGCGGGCGATCTCATCCTCGTTGCTCTGGATAACTTCCTGGAGCACTCCCAACGCTTCATTTTTCTTTTGAATTTGATCATTGAGATCAGCCTTGACAGCGTCGAAAGACGCGCGTTCATCCTTCAGCGCACGCCGCAATTCTGATGCATCACCAGATGAAGAGGCGGCTTCTGACCCATAAAAGCGCCGACTCAGAGCGCGAGCCGCTGCAAGAGTCTGCACAAGAGCAGCAAATTCGCGCGTTAGGAGCAAATTCATTCAAAAAATCAATAAAAGGCGGCACAGACATCAGAGCGAAAATCACCATCGTCGCATTTTTGTCCAAAACCTCGGCAACGGAAGCATTGTCAGTCCTGGTCAAGAAGTCATAAAGTTCTGCAAATTAAACGAAGTCAGATCGTTGTCAATAATTAAATAGAAGAGAAATAGCGGCGAGGTTAAAAAACCTTGAGGATCCACCGCCTTTGTCATCTCAACAAAAGCGGCCACGGGCGAACCACCGGCCTCGCCTTCTCGCATCCCCGCGCCAGGAGATTTTTCACCTGCGTCAGAGGAGCTAGTCTCAGAACTGCTAGACGTACTCCCGTCAACTGATGAACTAGAAATATTGTCATCAATCCCAGTCAAAGGAGAAAAAGTTGCCGCAGTTTCTTTCTTGTACAAGAAAAGGTTGGCACCTTCTTCAGAGCCACTCATTCCCGCAAATGCGGCATCTAGCTCATGACCAAGCTCGGCACGCGAATCCACAGGGTCGTCCAGCAACTCAAGTTCTTCATCATCCGATAAAGCCGGAAGAAGTGGTTTCCGCTTCATTGGCGCAGCAGTCGCAGTAGCGTCCTGTGGCAAATCAAATCCGCCAGAGGGAGCCGCAGTGCTATCAACTTCAACTTCTAGAAATAGCGAATGCCGCTCTTGTGAATTCCCCGAGTCACGCTCTTCAGGCTCGTCTTCGAGAAATTCATCATCAGAATCGCCAATGGCTGAAGCTAGTAATTTTCGGCGTCGTTTGCACTCTTCCCGCACCGATACCTCTTCAGCAAAATCAGCGGCACCAGCCGCACTAGAACCAGTTTCCATCTGCTCAGCAGCTCGGCCTTGTTCTATGTCTTCTCGCCGCCGTTTTACAGCGGCACCGGCTTGCTGCGCAACAGCAGCTCGAGAAGCAGGCATCTTCCGCAAGCTCTGGCGTTTAGCTTTCTCTGCAGCTTTCGAAGTCCCAGCTGGTGTCTTCATTGTCCCGGCGGCCTTCCCGGACGCCGAAGATTTTTTGGCGGCACCCTTGGACGAGGAACCAGCCATTTTCTCTGGGGCTGCCGCAGATATCTCGACAGTAGCCGCGGCTGAAGGGCCGACTACAGCTGTTGGGGCTGGCGCATCAGGTATATAATAATGGGCGTAAGCAGCTTCCCAGCCGCGTTTCTCAACGAAAGTCGCTCCAAAAACAAGCTCGCCTTTCTTCCGCCGCCCTTTCTTGACGGACATCACAGCTCGACGACCGTATTTCACTTGCATCTCGTCAAAAATACGATTCACACGCTGAGGGAAAATCAACATAGTCTCGCACTCTTGCTTTTCCAGCACGGTATAAGGTCCGCAAATAACTGCGGCAGTTAGCTCAACGTAGCGAACAAAATCCTTATCTGATAACTCTTCAGGTTTCTTCACTCCAAAAGATGGCACCTGGTAGTTAAGGTTTAGTTTCGAAATCCGCTTATTCTTCATCCTCAGCGGACTCCAACCTTTCCGAATTGGCCAAACGCGGCAGGCCACGAATTCCTCCACCAAATCTCTAGCGCTGCTCATCTTGACCGCGGTCTCAAAGGCATTGCAGCACTTCGTAAAACCTTCTGATTCCACGAATTCCGGCGACAGCACCGGCCGTAGGCCACAAGAGCGACTAAACAAAGGAAAGTACGAACTACCGTCGTCTTTTTTCTCCTCGGGAACCTCGGCATAAAACCAATGGTTCCGCCAATCCCCAGGCCATTTATTCCGGCGGCCACCAACAAGCTCAACATTTTCATACTTCGATTTCTTCACAAAAGTGCGAGGCTGAAAGCTGCAACATCCATACTGGGGATAATACTTCACCCCATCGAAACTCACGGGTTTCATATCTTGCCTCAGATCGTAATAGCGGCAGAAAGCATCAGAGTGTAGAGCCGAGCCATAACTGCGGACAGCCCATATAAACTTCGACACCGTCGCGACGGCGTTGGGAGTCAAGTGGTGCAGATCCAGCCCATACCTGTCCAGTACACGGACTAGAAAGCCAAAGCACGGCAGCCTAAGGCCAGCTTCATAGAAGTCACGATAAACTATAGCCTCATTGTTCTCGGGCCGAGGAATCTGCTCTCCGCCAGGAGCACGAGCCTTTCCGGACTCAAAATACCCCAGGGCAACAAACCTTTCGATATCAGCGGGGGTGACCTTAGATGGCCCAAAGCGGAAAGTTTGCTCTATGCCGCGGGAGTCCTCCCCTACCAATTCGCTAGGAGAGGCCGGCACCCAAGGAAGGTCTTCACCTTCATCGTCGACATTAGCAGTTGCTTCCTTCCCCTTAGAGCCAGTATCTACTGAGCCTCTCGCTCTCTTGGCTGCAGACCCAGCAAGAGCAGACTCACGATATGCAAGAAGAAACACGACTCAAAATCCTTACCTAAAAAAGCGGCAGATTTAGTACCTCCGCTGGCGCCAGAAACTCCGGCAGCCTTGGAGGCAGCTGTCGCCAAAACCTCCAGATCCGCAGCGGGATTTTGTTCCTCTTCGGAACCCTTGGGAGTCGCGGCAACATCAGAGTCAACCTCAACCGGTTTCCTCGCTCCGCCAAGGCCAGCGTCTCCCTCAACACCAGCGACAGGCGAGTCGGCAAGGAACTCCTCGTCGGATTCCTCAACGCGAATAGCGGTTTGCTTAACGCGAGCCATCTAAAAGGAAAAGCATGACGTTATAAATAACCACAAAAAGAAAATCACATATCAGAAAGCTCGCAAACGAACTCACCTTTTAGCAAAGGAAATGGCGACAAGCGAAATCGTCGACTGCTACTGCTTGACACAAACTCCGGAAGCAGGAAAAGGCGGCGCCAAATTTTCAAAAGTAAATGCGGCAGCAATTCTACGCAATCAACGAAAGCACGGGGCTTTCCGGCCCCCCTCCCCCCGTATATATAGGCCTCGCCGCCGCAATTACGGCAACGCCTCGATTCTCGTAAAAAATAATAATAGCGTCGCCTCGATTTCCGGGAAACCTCGGAAGGGGGGTGACGTTGGGGGTGACGTTCGTAAAATTCCTATCCTGTGTCGCGGTTTCTGCCCGCCGAAGTTGGACCTCAACCGCGAGGGGCTACTGTTGGGGATCGGTATTTACGATAATAACGACACCCCCTTTCTGCCTTTGGTTTTTGACTGCAGGTAACCTAGCTGCCGACATTTCGAGCTTCGGCCGAAGAATTGGCGGCAGCCCTAGGATCCGCAATATCTCGTCGCCGGCATTGTTGGACAAGGCGCGACCGCTGGCGATGAATTGGCGGCGACTAGGAATGGCGTCCAAGAATGACGGCGATCCCAGGAGGAAATAAAGCCCGGCATGACAACGTGTGAGGATCGGGCTGGCGAATGACGTCACCCAGCTAGGGTTTCCGTCGTCAAACGGAAATGTCGTTTGTACCCTTTTTGACAATATTGTACAGAATATTCCGCGAATATGGTGGGTGGCCAAGGGTAATTTGGTCATGTCAAAATAACCCTTGGCCTTCCCTATAAATACCCGCCCCCGAGCTCCGTAGAACGGGACGGGGGGAGGAGAGATTACATCCTTTGTAATGAAATGCTGTTCCGTTGTCTCTTGAATGTCTTTTGATTGTCTGTGTCGGGATTCTTTGTTGCCACGATGAAGAATTCCCAACAGCTTTCACGGGGCCAATCACGTGGTAGTTTATATGCTCAATATCTTTTCACAAAGTGATGCTTTTTCGGGGTTTTGATAATCTCAACCGGATGAAATCAACAGCAACAAAACAACAAACTTTTCCTACTCATATTGCTCTCCGAGGGGGCGCACTCACTCGGAGCACAAGATTAGATGCCTGTCGGTGTTGGCTTTGTGTGGGGTGGCGAAGGCAGAGGTGAGATGGGGGCAGATTAGCAGGTGCAGAGCTCCACAAAGTCCCGCAGGGGCGGGGAGGAAAGCTTTAATATTCTCACATTACATTGCATGCATGGAACATGGTTACTCCTCAGCTGCACATTCAGTTCGGTTTTTTTTTTTTAGCGACATTCAGTTCAGCTTGGAGTCGTGGACAGATTAATTTCCTGCTCATACCCTGGAGGCCTGGGTCCTGTAACAGAAGTGAAACTTTACACGCAGTAGTTGTTATGTTCAGGTAGAAAAGCCACGAACTATCTTGAAAACACATTATCAGTTCCATTGGACTCCTACTATTCAGAGTTCAGGCAAGGGATTCCCCCCCCCCCCCCCCCCCCCCATGCCATTGATTCTCTGAATTTTTATCAGCCTGAATATTTGAACTTAAGCGAGGATATTACAATTTAAGTTAAATTGAAGTTATTGGCGTTTATTAGACATAGCGTATCTTCATGATCCTGGCGAGTAACAAAGACCGTCTGCGGTTTTAAATTCATTGTGTCGTTTTTAGAAACTGAAACCTTATGTCTAAAATGCTCACTTGTCTGACTGAGCCATACATTTGGTCTCTCTAAATTCTAAAATATGCAGCCGAGGAGGAAGAGGAGTCGGATCAGATCACCACGCGTCCACGCCCGCGAGGTGCATACTCATGCTCCGGTGCAGAATCACATGGTCCTATTTCTGATAACTGTACGGAGAGCGGCATTCTGTTTTCTGACCTGTTTGTTGCCTCGTTGCTTTCTGGGAAGCAAGCGCGAGCTGGTCGATGCCTCTTCGAAAAGATGAGTCAACTTTTTTTTTTGCGAGGGAAAAAAGATGAATCAACTGCTGTCTACATCACACACAAAGGAGTACTCGTCCAAGTTGGGCCTCACTGGCTGAGATCAGTTAGAGCAGCAGAAATTTCTGATTAAATCCGGCTGAAACGCACAAACATGTCTGTATACTTTGTAACATAGATTGATCGCAACAAATATCCTCTGTCCAGATTAAGATGAGGATACTGTCCTACTGTAACATGGAGATGCGACCAGTAGCAGATTCAGATCAGAGCAGAGGCTTCAATGATATCATGGCGACCCAGGTACAACCAAAGGAGGCTGACTGAACTTACAGTCAAAGAACAGAAAAACTTAGAAAGACGAGCAAAAATGCATAGGGCAACATTATTGAATTCGCACAAAAAATTTGTCAAACAATGCGCCTTTCTTCTCAACACAGATCTATGAGAAGAATCACAGCACTGATATGAAGAAACTATGGTCGGTCAACTTTTTTTTTTTTAGAGTTCTAGGGTCAAACCAACCCCAGCCTGATTGCATTGCAACGGTTATAACAGTTTACAGCTCAGTTCCAGGTTTTCAACACGCCGCACCTCGGCACCCAAACACTACAGCAATAGCCAAGCGGTCGGTCAACTATTCCCCGGAAGGCCCAAAATAAAAGCGGTCTCCCTCCCAATTCAAGAACGAAAACAAACAAAAGCCCACTGAAAATACCTACCCAGCAACAAATTCAGCAGTCTAATGGAACGAAAGAGCGCTGAAATTAGCCAGCTTATTGTAATCCGCAACAACTGATGACACTGATCACATCACCGCCACTGGGAGCGGGGGCCATGTGACGGCGATGGGGCTCGCCACCCTGTGCACGCCGTCGCACCACTCGATGGACCCGAATGTGTAGTTCTTGGTTTCGCTCCCATCCATTCGCGGCTTGAAGGTGATCTCGTACTCCTGTTTCTGCTGCGTCGCGTTAAATCTCAGCACACTTGGCTTCACCGTAACGCGAACGCCGCCAGGGCTCTTAACATCTGCCCTGTATGTGGCCATGACGTTCCTCCCGACATTGCGCACGATGCGGCGTTGCGTGACCTCGCCGTAGGAAGAGTCAAATACCACCGAGAAGGCAGGATAGTTGACTTCGCTGGCGGTGGTCGTGCGCGTCGCCGAACAATCGATCGCCAAGCCGTCTGTAGCAAACAGGGCGACCTGTTCGGCTGTGTAGCCGAGCGAGCACAGGAAGGAGATGTAGTCGTTGACACCGGCATCGTACACGAGGCCTGGGTCGACGGCGCGGTTGGGGTCCACATGGCCAGCACCACGGACGAAGGGTGTGGCTGCCTTGCCAGTGGACATGTCCCTGATGTAGTTGTCATAGTTGTCCTTGTTGTACGCAGAGGTCATCAGCGCTGACTTTATCGCGGCGGGGCTCCAGTCCGGATGCGCTTGCCGGAGCAGCGCAGCGATGCCGCTCACGTGCGGGCACGACATGGACGTGCCGGAAATGATGTTGTACTGCACCCTCCTCGTGTCGCTGGCGAGCCCCGTGGGCGAGCTCTCGCCGGTCCACGCGGCCAGGATGTCCACGCCAGGTGCGGTGACGTCCGGCTTGAGGATCGCCGGAGCTTGGAGGTTCGGGCCGCGGCTGGAGAAGGACGCCATTCTTGGGGACGGCGGCTTCTTCCCGACGACGGTGCCCTGGAACACTATGGTCACGACTGGGTATGGTCGCTTGCGAATGTACTTCTTGATCCTCTCCGCATCAGCAAAAGTGATGGCTGTCGCGGGGAGGACGTGAGCAGTGGTGAGGGCTTGCTCACGGAACTCTTTAGCGCTGGCGAGGATTGCTCCGGCGCCACCGGCGAGCTTGACGGCCTCTCCTTTCGCTGCCCGGGCATTCACGCCGGAGTCACACAGAACGATCTTCCCGGCAACCAAGCTGGAGTCCAGCTTCCCGGCTTCGCAGACGTTCGAGCCCACGTCGCCGCCGTACACTAGCGCGATCTTGGCTGCTCCGAGAGGCGTGCCGGCGTAGATCGAAGTGCCGGTGTATCTGTCACCGTTGCCGAGAACAACGGTGGCCGGGAACCGGCGGTTGATGGTCGACGCGCCGACCGTTAAGGTCCAAGGTGCGACGTTGCCGACGGTGAATTCGTCGGGGCCGGAGTTCCCCGCGGAGGCAGAGACGACGATGCCCTTGCAGGCCGCTCTGAACGCACCGATGGCAGTGCTGTCTTTGTAAAACTCTACCGGCTTGCCCTCGGGGCCGAGCGAGACGGAGATGACGTCGACTCCGTCAGCTATGGCGGCGTCAAACGCCGCTAGGATGTCCGTGTCCGTGCATCCTTTCTTCCAGCATGCCTTGTAGGCTGCAATGCGCGCCCCCGGAGCCATGCCGACGGCTTTGCCTCTGGCGTAGTTGAAGAACCCGGCGTTCGCCACGGCAGAGCCGGCGGCGGTGGAGGCTGTGTGCGTGCCGTGGCCGTTGGTGTCGAGCGGCGACTTTGACTCCTCCGTCTCGTTAAATCCGCCATTCTCCGCCACGTACCCCTCCACGAAGAACTTGGCGCCGACGAGCTTGTTGTTGCAGTACGCGGAGGCGTTGAAAGACGGCGACGAGACGCAGCTGCCGCGGAACTTGCTCGGTGGCGGCTGGAGCGACGAGTCGGCGGCGAAGGACGGGCGGTCCTTGGGGTAGATGCCGGTGTCGATGACGCCGATGACGACGTCCTTGGCGCCGTTCGACACCGGGAGGAGCCCCCGCGAGCCCGAGAGGCCGAGGAACGACGGCGTCAGGGTGGTGTGCAGCTGCAGCATCTTGTCGGGCACGACGGCGAGCACGGACGGCTGGGACTCGAGGTGCGCGGCCTGGAGCTCCGTCAGCCGCGCCGCAAAGCCCGTCGCGGCGTGCACGTACGAGTACAGCACCCTCGGCGCAGGCAGCGAGATGCTCGCGGGGAGGGTGTCACGCAGGAAGGAGGTGTACGCGCGGGCAAGCAGGCGTGGTCGCGACGATCGCGGCGCGTGCGAATGCGCGACGTGCACGATGTATGAGGACTGGGCGGCCTCCGTCTCGGCCGTCGCCCCTGCAGCGACGGCGGCGAGCAGGAAGCCGCATAACACCCCTGCTAGACTGGTCATCGTTGCGATGTGTGTGTGAGATGGATGTGTGTCGTGGTAGGCTCGGGAGGCGGAGGTGCGAATAAGTAGACGAGCTTGTCAGGGTAGTGTCTGCACTTTGCAGTTCGCACTCGATCGGCGCCCAGCGCTCGAGTCAAAGAAAACTCCATGGCAGCGTGGTGCACGTGCGCGTGCAAATCGTGTGCGTGAATGGATGATAGATCCAAGTCTGGAAACAGTGCCATTCTGACTTGTCCGGGTTATTGTACTGTCGAATCTTGTCAAGTTGGCAACTGGCCACGCCTCCCTGCTGGTTCATCCTCTGTTTTATTTGGCCCGATCGTTGGCTCGTTGCTTTCACAGGGACGCATCTCCCGACTTTCTCGCAGAAGCGAACAGATGATATTTCTATCACAGGACTAATCAGCATAGCATTGGATCAAGATTCAAGAGTGCGTGATTAATTATTGGAGAGCTGTCAGGCATCCAAGAATTTCACATGCCAAGTTGTTAGCTGTACTGATGAGCTAGCGTTAGGGCAGCAGACATGCCTGAACAATTTTGGCTTAAACACGGCAACGCACTAACGCACGAAGACGAATTCAGTTGTGACTGAAGAAGGCGCGCAACCACCCATGGATCGCCTCCTCTTACAGTCACTGGACTTGCTAGTTGGAGTGCGCAGTGTAGCCATGGAACGGACAGGTTGCAAGAGCTTTTTTTTTTTAAGGGAACAGGTTGCAAGAGCTGGGCGCCGCCGCTCGTGCAGTGAAGGCGAGAGCGGCGGAGGTCCAGGCCCAGAGGTGCGTGGGTGTTGCTTGTGTTACATCTCGAGCTCTATCTGATCTCCTCGTTGACTATGGCATCGACAGCCGATTCAAGCTTACAACTTACAACCCAACAGCACCTTTTCCTTTCCCATTCTCTGGTCCCTCTCAAATTTTTACATTCGTCGATCATCAGGAATTCACGATGACGATGCTGTGCTGGTAACGCAGCTAGCGCTACAACTATTTTCTTCATTTCGGGTAGCTTAACCACTCAATCCTACCGAATACTAGCAGCCTAGTGCTCTTTTGCAGCTCTTCACAAATATGCCATTGTGCTTTTTTTTTCATAAAAAAAAGGAAAAAGAGAGAGAAAAAAAAGGAGCAATTATTGAACATTTCAACAAGCCAACTTGAACTTGATAGATGATGCATCGGGAAATCAACTGAAAATAAAAGCACTGAAGGAAAATGCCAAGTACCAAATTCTCAAACAGTTGCGCTACGTTTAAGATCATTCTTCCAGACAACAACATGTTGCTGGAAGAGCGCTCAAACGGAACAGATTATTTCCAATCTACTACTATTCTGCAACTTCCAACAAACAAAGCAAGCGCACAAACCACACCAGTAAGCAGCTGCATCGCATCACATCGCCGCCACCTGTCTCTCCGGCCAGATGATGGCGATGGGGCTCGTCACATTGTGCTCGCCGTCGCTCCAGACGATGGATCCGAACGAGTACTTTCCGGGCATACTCTCCTCTCCTTGGGCTGCGAAGGTGATCTGGTACTCACGTTCCTGCTGCGCCGCGCTGAAGCGCAGCTTCCGTGGCTTCACCTTGACGCGTACGCCGGCCGGGCTGGCGACGCTGGCACTGTAAGATGCCCTGACGTTCCTCCCGACGTTACGCACGACGCGGCGCTGCGTGACCTTGTCGTCGGGGGACTCGAACGCCACCGAGAAGGCAGGATAGTTGAGGTCGCCGACGGAGCCCGTGCGCGTCGAACAGACAACCGTTGGATCTTCTTTCGTCGTGAATTAATGGAGCAATCTGCTCGGGGGAGTAACCAAGCGCGCACAGGAAGGAGATGTAGTCGTCGGCGCCGGCGTCGTACACCAGGCCTGGATCAGCGGCGCGGTTGGGGTCCACGTGGCCGGCCCCGCGCACGAACGGAGTGGATGCCTCGCCGGTGGACATGTCCTTGATGATGTCCCCGGCGTTGTCCACGTTGTACGCCGTAGTCATCAGGGCGGACTTGATCGCGGCAGGGCTCCAATCCGGCCGTGCCTGCCGGAGCAGCGCGGCGATGCCGCTCACGTGGGGGCACGACATGGACGTGCCGGATATGATGTTGAACCGCACTCGTCTCATGTCGCGGCCGAGCTGTGAGGGCGAGTTCTCGCCGGTCCACGCCGCCAGGATGTCAACACCGGGGGCGGTGACGTCCGGCTTGAGGATCTCTAGCGCGTGGCGGTTCGGGCCGCGGCTTGAGAAGGATGCCATTCTCGGGGAAGAAGGCTTCGAACCGACGACAGTGCCATGGAACTTGATCGTCGCCACGGCGTATGTGTCCGTGCTTATGTATTTCTTGATCTTCTCGGCGGTGGCAAACGAGACTGCTGCCGCCGGGAGGATATGAGCAAGGGTCAAGGCCTGCTCACCATAGTCTTGAGTGCTCTGCACGATTGCTCCTGCTCCACCTGCGAGTTTCACGGCCTCTCCTTCTGCTGCCCCGCGGACCCCGCCCTGCTGGCTGGGGTCGCATAGAACTATCTTCCCGGCGACTAAGCTGGAGTTCAGCTTCCCATCCTCACAGATATTCGAACCCATATCCCCGCCATACACTAGCGGTACCATGGTTGCGTTGAGCGGCTTGCCTGCGTAGAATGACGTCCCAGTTAACGTCTCGCCGTTGCCGAGAACGACGCTGGCCGGGAACCGACGGTTTATGGTTGATGCGGCCACCGTCAAGTACCAGGGCGCGATGTTGACGGCGGTGTGCTCGCCGGGGCCGGCGTTCCCAGCAGCGGCAGAGACGACGATGCCCTTGCGGACGGCATGGAACGCGCCCAAGGCTATATCATCTTCGTGAAACTCTGGTGCCGTTTTGACGGCAATAGATAGGGAGATGACGTCCACCCTATCGGCGATAGCCTTGTCAAAAGCCTTGAGGATGTCAGATGTGGCGCCCTCGCCCTTTTTTCCCCACAACGCCTTGTAGGCGGCAATGCGCGCTCCCGGCGCCATGCCGACGGCTTTGCCTTTGGCGTAGTCGTAGAAGCCGGCGTCAGCCACGGCGGAGCCAGCGGCCGTGGAGGCGGAGTGCGTGCCGTGGCCGTGCATGTCCAGCGGTGACTTGGACTCCTCCGTCCAATCGATCGAAGCTTCGTGGCCCCTGTAGAAGAACCTGGCGCCAACGAGCTTGTTGTTGCAGTACGCGGAGGCGTTGAAAGACGGCCGGGAGACGCAGCGACCGCGGAACTTGCTCGGTGGAGGCGGGAGCGACGGGTCCGCGGCGAAGGACGCTCGGTCGATGGGGTATATGCCGGAGTCGATGACGCCGATCACGACGTCCGTGGTGCCGCTCGACTCCTGCAGGAGAGCCGACGAGGCCGACAGGTGGAGGAAGCTGGGCGTCAGGGTGGTTTGGGCATGCACAACCTCGTCGGGGATGACGGCTACCACGGAGCCGTGGGACGCCAGGTGTGCGGCCTGGCTCGCCGTGAGCCGCGCTGCGAAGCCGGTCGCGGCGTGCTCGTACGAGTAGAACACCCGCGGCGCCGGACGTGAAATGCTCTCGGGGATGTTGTCACGCAGGAAGGAGGCGTACGCGCCGGTTAGCAAGCGCGGGTGAGGTGGCCGCGGCGCGTGCGCGTTCAGGACGTGCACAATGTACGACGACTGGGCCTCCGTCGCGACCGCCGCCGCTGCGCCGGCGACTGCGGCGAGGAGGAGGCCGCATAACACCCCTGCTAGACTGGTCATTGTTGCAATGTGTGTGTGTGAGATGGATGCCCGTTGTGGTGGACAAGGGAGGCGGAGGAGCGAATAAGTAGGCGAGCGGAGCGATGGTCGTGCATGCATGCGCCGGTGCGAATCGTCGTTCGCTGAAATGTGGTCATTCAAAAAAATCTGAACCTGTTTGCTCACGGGACTCGTCCTAAATATTGTACGACGACACCACGTCCACTCCTTTTACTGCCAACGGGCCACACTTGCCTAGTGATTTCCCCCCGCGCCTGGTCACTGAATTATTGCTTTCTAGTAGGACGCACGGCCTGGTCATTTATATCTTTTTCTAATGCCTTCCCAACGTCAAGGAGAGACCTGCTTATTAGGGTACGTGATTTTGATGCGCTGGTGTTAGAGCAGAGGTATGAGGGACGCTTGAACACAAACCTGCGTTTAGTTTGTACCGATGATTGGGATGAATTTCAGTGATATCATAAAAAACAGAAGATAAGCCAATCTACAGGACCGCCGATCAAGGACGAGCAAAAAGGCATAAAGGGAACAGTCAGGGGCAACACGACTGAATTAGGACAATCACAATACAGCATTTGCATGTGAATCATGTGACTGGTGAACAGCTTGAGGTGGACGACACGCTGCTGGCACAGCCGGAGCTGTCCCCCGGCCTGCAAACATGAACCACGATCATTTCTGGTGCTCGCCAAGCCATTCATGCCCTACCTCGTACCTCCCCGTTGATCATTGGTACTTCCCTCCGTTTGAAAATACTTCTCACCCGAAAAATCACTGTAGCAACTTTGACTACATGTTTTTTTCTCTAAAATATTTCTAGTTACTTCAAACTTTCATATTGTTTGGTAGGTTTTAAGGCACATTATATTAGCATTATATACTTTCAAATATATCTAAATATTTTGTAGAAAAAAACGTAGAGTCAAAGTTGCTACAGTGATTTTCCGAGTGACAAGAAGTATTTCCAAACGGAGGTAAGTACGTTTTTTCTCGAACAATCATCATTGGTTAATCTACAAGAGAACAGATCTTGCAAGGGCATGATAATTGTAAATGTATAAATAGGGGGTGTTTGGCATGGCTTCAACTCTAGAAAATTTTGTTTAGTTCCTGAAGCTGCTCATAGCTAGCTTCAGAAGTTCTTCGAGCTAAAGTTGTAAATAAATTAAAGATCTTTTACTTAATAGCGTTCGTGCAGAATTCACGTGGGCGACTGGGAGTCAAGATCCAAATCTGAAACGTGTGTTCTGATCATTGTACGAGGCAGTGCCGTCCTTTTACAGTGATGTGCCATCATTTAACAAACAATTTAACAAGAATGGAAAGATAGCTGCAAAGAGGCAGGCGTAGTGAGGTAGGCAGCTCGATCGCATCACATCTCCGCCACTGGGCTGTCCGGCCAGGTGACGGCGATGCGGCTCGCCACCTTGTGCCAACCCTCGGTCCACACGATGGACCCAAACGTGTGTTTCTTCATCACGCTCCCCGCGCTTCCCGCTGCTTTGAAGAAGGTTACCGTGTACTCCTGCGTCTGCCGCGTCGCGCTGAACTCCAACGTCCCTGGCTTCACGGTGACATGCACGCCGGGCGGGCTGGTGACCCTGGGCACGTAAGTGGCCCTTACGTCGGTTCCCACGTTGCGCACGACGCGGCGCTGCGTGACCACGTCGTCGGACTTGAACACCACCGAGAAGGCAGGGTAGTTGTGGTCGCCCACGGAGCTCGCGCGCTTGGAGCAGTTGGTCACCGATCCGTCCCTCGTGAAGATGGCGATCTGGTTGGCGTTGTAGCCGAGTGCGCAGAGGAAGTCAACGTAGTCGTCGGCATCGGCGTCTTACACAAGGCCTGGGTCAAGGGCCTCGTTGGGAGCCACATGGCCAGCCCCGTACGCGAAAGGATTCGCTTCCTCGCCCGTCGACATGTCCCTGATGCGGACGCCGTCGTGAAAGAACTCAGACGCGGTGGTCATCAGGGCGGACTTGATCGCGGCGGGGCTCCAGTCCGAGTGCACCTGCCGGAGCAGCGCGGCGATGCCGCTCACATGGGGGCACGCCATCGACGTGCCGGAGATGATGTTGTACCGCACTCGCCTCCCGTCACTTTTGAGCGACGAGGGCGAGCTCTCGCCGGTCCATGCCGCCAGGATGTCGACGCCGGGAGCTGTGATGTCCGGCTTGAGGATCTCTGGCGCGTGGAGGTTGGGGCCGCGGCTTGAGAAGGATGCCACTCTTGGCGAAGAAGGCTTGGAAGAGATGACTGTGCCAATGAACTTGATTGTCGCGACGGGGTTTGCGTGAGCCTTTATGTACTTGTAGATCTTCACAGCGTCGTCGAACGTGACTCCTGCCGCCGGGAGGACGTGAGGGCCTGCTCTGACCTGCTCACCGAACTCTTTGGAGCTCAATACAATTGCTCTTGCGCCACCGGCGAGTTTCACCGCCTCTCCTTTTTCTAGCAGTGTCTGGCGAGTGTCGCCTATGTCGCACAGAACAATCTTCCCCGCAACCTTGCTGGCGTTCAGCTTCCCAGCTTCACAGAGTTTCGAACCCACGTCCTCGCCGTATACTAGCGGTATGTTGGCTGCGCCGAGCGGCTTTCCGGCGTATAGCGACGCGCCGGTGAAGGTCTCGCCGTTGCCCAGAACGACGGTGGCTGGGAACTGGCGGTTGATGGTTGACGTGGCGACCGTCAGGATCCTGGCGCGGTGTTGGCGACAGTGGCCTCGCCGGGGCCGGAGTTACCCGCGGAGGCGGAGACGACGATCCCCTCGCGGACGGCGCCGAAGGCCCCATTGACCTTGGTGTCTTGGTAAAACTCTGGAATCTTGCCGGTGGGGCCGACCGAGAGGGAGATGACATCGACCCCATCGGCGATGGCCTCGTCAAAAGCCTTGAGGATGTCAGAGCCCATGCCTCCATTTTTCCACAGCGCCTTGTAGGCGGCAATGCGCGCCCCCGGCGCCATGCCGACAGCTTTGCCTTTGCCGTAGTTGAAGAAGCTGGCGTTTTCCACGGCCGATCCGGCGGCGGTGGAGGCGGTGTGCGTGCCGTGGCCTTCGGTGTCCAGCGGCGACTTGGACCACGCTTTCGTCAATCCTGCCAAACCGAGCCTCGTACCCCTCGTAGAAGAACTTGGCGCCGACGAGCTTGTTGTTGCAGTACGCGGAGGCGTTGAAGGACGGCGTCGAGACGCAGCGGCCGCGGAACGTGTCGGGCGGCGGCGTCAGCGACTTGTCGGCGACAAAGGACGCCCGGCCCATGGGGTAGATGCCGGTGTCGATGATGCCGATCACGACGTCCGTGGCGCCCTTGGACTTCCTGAGGAGTCCCGAAGACTCCGTGAGCTCGAGGAACTTGGGTGTCAGAGTGGTGTGCGGCTCGTACGTGAGGTCAGGCACGACAGCCAGCACGGAGTCGAGAGACTCGAGGTGCGCGGCCTGGCGCGCCGTCAGCCGCGCCGCGAAGCCCGTCGCGGCGCGCGCGTACGAGTAGAACACCTTCGGCTCCGGGAGAGCGACGCTCTCGGGGAGGCTGTCACGAAGGAAGGAGCTGTACTCGCGGGCGAGCAAGCGCGGTCACGTCGACCGCGGCGCGTGCGCGTGCGCGACATGAACGATGTAGCTGGACACGGCCTCTGCGTCGGACTCCTCGCCCGCCGCTGCCACAGCCTCGACAGCGGCGGCGGCGAGCAGGATGCAGTACACCCCGGCTAGTCTTGCCATCGGTGCACCGTGAGAGTTGGATGTGTGTTGGGTGCGGTGGTCTGCCGGAATCGAGAGACGGAGGCGTGCATTAAGTAGGCGAACTGATGAGTTGGCGCCTGCGCTGGTTAGAGCTCCATTTGGACGATGACAGCGTCTAGCGCAACGCTGGATCAGATCGGCACGGCAGAAATCATGTGCAATAATCGGAGCTAACTTCCTAATCTAAAACTTCGCACCAAATGTACCGTATAACAAGGACATTAAACTATCGCATCACATCATCACATGTTCTTGTCGTTGCCTCGCTGCTTCTAGTGAACATGAGGAAAAGCATGGCTGCAGCTCAGTACCTTACAAAACAGAGGGAAGCAATACGTGTGATGTGCTAAGTGCTTCCATTTTGGCGATTATTTTGCTACTACATCTACATGTTAGCAGATTAAGAATGCGAGATCTGTCAGCCTCTGATGTACTACAAGTACAGAACAACTTATTCACTATTGTTATATGCCCTGCTCACTTCGGGCGAGCCAGTTTTAAAAACCACACAAGTTCACGTACCGGTTCATCCTCTGTTTTCTTATCGTTGCCTTGTTGCTTCTCATAAATTTATGAAAGCATGACTGCGTCCCACTGCCTTTTAAAAACCACACACATGGGGAAGCAAGTTGAACTTCCATTTTGACACGTATTTTGGGACTACGTCTACATCTCAGCAGATTAAGAATGCGTGATCTGTCAGCCTCCGATGTACAAGTTCAGAACAACTTATTTCACTCTTGTTGCCAGTACTGTTCGCTTCAGGCGAGCTAGTTTTTGCAGCAGCAGATATGTCTGATCAAATCCATCTTAACAGCATAGCAGATATGTCTAGTTTTGCATGCATCAAAGGAATTAACATAAGTTTAATAAAATATGTGCCATCCATCATGTTCTGCCCATTTTAGAAAAAACATTGCAAATATAAAAAATTAGTTGCTGCGCTTGCAATTTGCTTTTCATTTGAGATGTACCATCATTCAGAATTGTTTTTGAACTAAATAATGACAAGTCTCAAACAAATGCAAATTGTAATGATACCATCCCAACTTTGACATGAGTAATGACATTTATTTTCCAAATAAAATATTGAAACAATGGAGCTCGAATGCCACAAGAAACCTGTACCATAAATAACGTGGTGTAACACTTCAGTAACAAAAGGAACCATCAACCCGGAGATAGTGAACGGATCTGCCCAGTTTATTCCAAGTGGCAACTAGCAATGAAGAACATCCACATTTCAATAGCATACATAGAGGCAAAGTGAACAGGACAGGCAACATGATTGAATTAAATGACAGAGAATTCAGCATTTACAAGTTGATCAGTAAACAATGCATGCAGCCCGATGATTACTACTGACATCAGTTTATCAAGTTCATCTGTAAGTTTCTCATCACATCAGGTATAAGGAGAATCTCGCTCTAGGAAGGCGGGTCCGTTTGTACTCGCAAATCAAAGCCTAACATGAGGGTAGCGGCCACTGGTTCCGCGGTCTAAAATGGACACCAGTGGTTGACAGACAATGTGCCAAGATTCAGGATTTGTTAATTCTTCATGCGTTTGTCTTGGAAGGATTCAGGTTTTGCTGACTTTTCATGTGTTTTTCACTGGGAGTAACCAAGATTAGGGTCTTGCTAATTCTTCATGCGCTTGTCCCTGGGAGTAACCAAGGCAGTCGAGTCTGTCACATCCTGCAGCTCAAGCATTGACTGCGATCTCATGTGAACTGGGTGCAGCTGAGGCGGACGAGGCGCCGGAGGAGAAGCAAAGACATCCATGGCATTGCTGGGCCTTCTGTGTGGGCGACGGGAAGGTTTCTGAGAGAGGTGATGTTCGTCATCGCTGCCACTGTTGCTTCCTGAGCTGCTTGGGCAAGCAGGTGATAATGTCATCCTCCTGCAATTTGTTGGGCTGTCGACGACATCTTCAGGGAATACCTCCTCCTTATGCTGCGGTTTGCCCCACTTGAAAGTGAATGGAAGAAAACCTTTGCGCTTCCTAGGGGATGGGGTTTCCGGCTTTGGAAGGTCCTTCTGAGGAGGGGGAGATGGGATTACTGCATCTGGAAGCCGTCCAGAAGATCCAGACTTGCCATTGTAGAACTTGCATACCCCTTTCCTGTCATATGTAAGATCAATATTGCTCAGTGAAACGGAAAAATGGTAAAAATACTAATAAGAATATGCCAAGACTTAACAAAGATGAATAGGCTCCAGGGCCCCAGGCTGCTCACAGGGAACAGACAGACAGAACTAAGTTGTAGAAATGCAAAACAAATACAAGTAGCTCCATATTTAACGTTGTAGATCAACATATACATTGTAGCTGCTATAAGATAACAAAACCATGTGAAGAAGAGAGTCCTGTCTGTTTGAACCTGGCTTATGCTAATCACATGTTATATGCATCGAAAATACGTTAACGTCCACATTAACAAATCTATCCTTTCATTGAATGGAAGTGTTCTAGGTATCTATCAGTATCAAAGGCCAACAAGTAGATGAAACTACATAGTAGTTGTCCTACAATCATACTAGGTAAAGGAAATGTACCTATCACAATGCATTCTACTGTCCTATAGACTTACCGGCACAAATATGATCAACAATTCGCTCAATTAGATGGTTGCATCCAGGCGATTCCACAAGCAAAACAAGAAGCAATTCATGACATCAGATATACAAAATAACAGTTTCCAGTCAAAAGTGTAAATATCCACCAATTCAATCTTCCATAATTGCAGGAGAAATACTAGAATATCACTGCCAACTGTTCTCATTGAAACCTGCTTAAAACTCTCCTACAGAAAATCAAAAGCAAACTTTCTCATTTTTGTACTTCTTAGCATCCGCAGTTGCACAGATCGCAAAGCACTTTAAGGTCTAGGACACAGTTTCTTATTCTTCAATGACCCTCTAAGCAACTAGCACTGCACATTGTACACATTCCGATCCTGGTTCTGTAGAATTATTTTCAGTGTTCACATATTACTTTACTGGTAACACTAGAGTCAGTGTCAGAATTCTGAACTTTAGATGCATACTGAAGTCGAGTAGTTCGAGGGCTAAATTCTCCTAAGATCAATGAATCTACATTGTTCGGTGACTCTTGAATACTGAACTCCAGAGCAAGAAAGTCTAATATCCCCATCCACAATTAATGCAAAGCACCAGGGAGACACGCTTCGAACCCTAAATCGCCACAATTTTGCCATCTGATCACTCCGGTCCGACCAAGAAAGTGAAGAAACTCCCTAATTTCGGAGCAGAAGAACAATCAGGATCAAGAACCGAGCTACTCCACTAGAATCATTCCGAGACCACTCAACTTTATCGTAGAATCAAGAATCTGCGTATCTAACGCACACTCTCCACCTAAAGCCGACCAAGAAACAGTTTGTGAAGCAGCATTCCTCCAGATAACGCAAGAAATCCCCAAACATTTCCGGGAGAAACGCACGCACGGGGATCAAGAACAGCCGCTAGAAACTACATTGCCACGAATCCCAGCAAGGACCCGCGAAAAAGAACCTCCCAAGATCGATCAAGATCCGTTCTCCGTGTCGAAGTGGGCGCTCACCTTAAGGGCAGTGCCTCCTGGAGCGCGTCCATGGTGTCGAAGGGCGAGCCCTTGTACGAGCTCTGCACCTCGCCGTCGCCGCCCTCGACCTCCTCGCCGTCCCACTCCCACTGCGCCGCCGCCGCGGGACTGTCGCTGTCCCGCCCCGCCGACGATGAGCCGCGCCCCGCGGACGCCGGCGGCGAGGCCGCGTAGCCGCAGCGGCCGACGCGGCCGAACCGAGGCCCGCCGCGCAGCCCGCGCCCGCTCTCCAGTGCGATCGACATGGCCCGCGCTCCTCTCGTGGTCTCGCCTCACATGCAAAGGGTGTCGCCGCGGCCGCGGCTCCTCTTGTTTCTTTCGCTCTCGCTCGCCTCCACACGCGCACCGAGAGACTAGCGAGTAGGAGCAGTTTTTTAAAGGCACGGGCTGGGTTCGCGTGGTATTTATGCCCGGAAAGAGGGTGCCTTTTCCCGTCCCTTTTTTTACCCTTTTCTCCTTGGAATTATCAAAGTCTATAAATAAATAACACGATAAATAAAACAACGCAACAACAAAATATTATCAGCCCATCGCTTTTCGTACCTTTGGAACTTGCTATGTGATCCACGTTCTCGTTGAATTCATCTCCAGTGACCGTGGCTTTCTCTGTGACTCTCCTTGGTAAAAGTTAGGGTTACTATTTTGAGGTACATTGATGCGTTGATACTGAAAGTGAGGTGTCACCGGTTTTGAGTTGAAGACAATGCTATGCCAAGCTTTGATCTAAACGAAGGCGAGCTACTGCTCCGTACGGCACACGATCGTGCAACCGTGCGTGATCGCATCATGTGGAAAAGCTCGTGGTCCAACGCTCCGCACGCGGCCGGCTCCGGTGCAACCAGCTCAGCCAACAGCCAACGGAGACCTACCCCAACAAACTGACGCGACGCTTTGTGCCGCGAACGTTATTGTGCTCGTTTCGAAATGCCAATGCATGCAGTCTTTCTTCTTTAACAATTCAGAATTCATTCAGGGAGAGAGAAGAGAAAGACAGAAGTACTCGGAGGAGTCATCGATTTCAATCTTGTTCAACACTTACAGAGTGACGACATGAGGCACACCTAGTAGCTAATGAAGCAAAGGAGGAGTAACGAATTAGCAGTCGGATCGGAGGAAATGAACAGCGCGAAATCCATGGATGGATGCGGATGGAGCCAGGTGAACGGCGAGCGATCCGATCAGTGCGTGGCGACGAGGTTGGCGCCGCGGACGGCGAGCGCGGCGAGCGGGCCGATGGCGAGCGAGTTGATGTAGGTGCACGGCTCGGTGTAGGAGGAGTTGGCGCGCTTGTCGACGAAGTTGTCGTTGCGGTCGGGCCCTCCCATGACGGCGCCGGTGAGCTCGTTGGGGTTCGGCCTGTCGGGCGCGAACCACTCGCCGAAGCTCATGCCGCAGTTGACGTCGTAGCCGGGCGGCAGCACGGGCGTGGAGGCCCCGCGGTGGTGCGGCTGCGTGGGCGAGTTGGCCCCGAACCCGACCACGTACGACTGGCCCCGCGGGTTGGCGCCCAGCAGGTAGTCCATCTGCTGCCGCGCGAACTCCCGCAGCCGCGCGGGGCTCACGGGCGTGTTCCCGCACAGCACGTGCTGCCCCGTGCGCAGCAGCAGGTCGCTGTACGCGACGAACAGGAAGGCCGTGCTGGTGACGTACTGCGTGTTGGCGCCGTCGCGGAGGTGGATGAGCCCGCCCGGGGTGATGAACACCTGGTGGAACGCCGTGTCCGGGAGCACGGCGCACACGTAGTTGTCCGCCTGCGCCTTGAAGCTCTGCGCACCGCCGCTGGACGTCATGTTGTACTCGGCCAGCAGCACCTGCGCGCCCGGGTACTTGAGGTCCCAGCTGAACTCCGCCACGCTCGACGAGATGGCCTCGTGGGAGATGAAGTCCGAGTACACCGTGCGCTTCGTCGCCAGGTACAGCCACGTCGCAGCCCACAGAAGCTCGTCGTTGTAACCGGAGTAGGAGCAGTAGAAGGGGCACTCGCCGTCGTAGCTGCCGCGGTGGTTCTTGGCGAACAAAAACAGCTGGAGGCATATATATATATGGAGTCGAGTCATTGGACCATATATATAACCAAGTTTATTAATTCCACGTGCATCAATGCATATATTGCTCCGTTACCGTCTTGGCCTTGTTGAGCAGGCTGCGCGAGTACTTCTTGTCGTGGCCCCGGAACACCATGGACGACGAGGCCATGGCGGCCGCGGTCTCGGCGGCGATCTCCGTCCCCGGCGTCTTCTCGTTGATCTCGTACAGCGTGCGCGGGGCCTTCATGTTCTCCGGCCGCACCCAGCACTGGTGGTCCAGGTTGGGGTCGCCGACCTGACATCAACGAGAGCACTCTCCAAGTCATCAAGACAAAGAAGAAAGAAATCGAAAACTTCCTTGCATGCTGCCGCTCCTGACCAAATCAGGGACGCGTTACTGTTCCCAGAACGAGGCTGGCTCACCTGCACCCACAGCTTGTTCTTCCTCGCGGCGCACTTGAGCAAGTAGTCGGTGCCCCACCTGATCGCCGCGTGCACGTTGTCGAGCTCCCCCGCCGCCTGCAGCTCGGCCTTGAACGACAGCGCCGTCCACGAGAGCGTCGTCACCGTGAACGCCAGGGGAAGCCCGTACTTGACGTTGTCGCCGGCGTCGTAGTATCCACCGGTGAGATCCACCTGCTCGATATCAGCCACACACACATGATATTAGTGCTACGGACGGGAGGGTACCATTCATTCCTTCCTTGTTGTTTCAATCAGTTTCCATGTTTTCATGCGTCACCCGTCCGTTGGGCAATGATCATGATTTCAGTCGGATTTCAGTTTCATACTATCTGCATGCGTGAAGGAATCTTGACCATTCCAATTAAACAGGCACACAAAAATCTCTAATGGAGAATGAAAGGAAAGGAAAGAACAATGGCGCGTGTGCGTACATGTGCGAGCTTGCCGTCGTCGAGCGCGGAGTCGCCGCGCCACTTGACGCGGTTGTTCGGCGGCAGCTTCCCGGAGCGCTGCGCCTCGAGGAAGATGATGGACTTGGTGAGCGCGTCCTTGTAGTTGAACCCGCCGGCGAGCGCCGGCTGCCTGGCGTCTCCGGCGAGCACCAGCGCCGCGAGGGCCAGGGCGACGTGGGCGCGCATGGTGCCGTGCTTCATGGCGTGCGATGCGAGAGGCGCGCCCGGGGGGAAATGGACACACAGGGACATGGAGCCGAGAGAAAAGGAAGGGATGCGCTTTTATTCAGGAGCCAAGCGGGCGGTTGAAAGGTGTTCGGCCCAGAATGTTTCGGTCGTTCCAGGTTGGGCACCCTGCCTGTCAGGAGAGGTCTTTCAACTGTCAATGGCAAAACCAGCAGGAGTATATGGTTTCACGGTTATGATACCACCTGATGTTGATGTTGGTGTGTTGATGCAGGCAGGCAATCGTGAATGTGTGGTGCAGATGGTTAAATTAGGTGAACACTTGTTAGTCCAATAATTCTGTGATTAATTGGAGAGATCAGAGAGCATATCTTCATAACGTCAACGTTATTAATTCACTTCTTTTCTGTGCTAACTATCCAAATGAGAGGGAATCCTAGGTCCTAACTAATACTTCTCATGTTTAACCCTGCCCCGGTACCATGTCGCAACATTTCTATCCAAGACTTGCTGCTCGTTCGTCGTCTCGGAGACCCGGATCTTCATCGTCATGACCCTTGCTTTGTGGTTGTGGCCTCCTGTTGTCACATGCCGGACGAGGGGAGACAAAGTTGGCAATGAACTGGCTAGTGAACCGTTTGCCTTTTTAGCCCGGTTTGTAGAAAGATGCAAGGGTGCTAACGTGCCGGAGAAAAAAATGTGATTGTGTCGGAAGAGACGACCATGTCAGCTGTCAAAGATACGTGTTGGAACAAGATAGTTTAAGGGCGAGGAGATGTGACCTGTCAGGTGTCGACATTCTGAGAAAGATGATACAAATAGGACGGTGCCAAAAAAGGAGCTTCGTCAATCTATTCTTTGTATTTAAGTTAAATGGGTAAATTGATCCAAAGACCTGGAAAATAAATTCACCGACCGAAAAAAATGTGCAGAGAAGAGCCTCGAGTGTTATTTCGTCACCTGTCTTCGTTTCTGCAACGACACCCCATACAAACATACTACAAAGGGTTGCGTGCTACTGGCATCCGGAGTGTGACAGTAGCACCAGATTCACGTGCAGCTAACTTGCAGAAATACACTTGCAGCTACCTTGGCGTCCTCAAATTCCAGTCACAGCAGCCGTATACGCAAAGGGCCTCACTATGAACCTCATGAACAGAGGCACACGCCATCAACATTCAGTTTTGCTAAATGAAAGCAGGCAAATCAGTTAAGGGGCCGTTCGGATCCCCCTCTATTTCACCCTCTAAACTTCTACCCTCTAAAGTAAAAAAGAATCTTACTATTTAGGGGTACTAAATAAAATTTAATTGCAAAACCTTTCTGCAGACGGGCGTTATTTTTCGAGACGAATCTAACGAACCTAATTAATCAATGTTTTGACACAGTGATGCTACAGTAACCATCGTCTAATCGCGGCTTAATTACCCTCATTACGTTCGTCTCGCGAAATAGAGGGGGGGTCCTGGACTTAGTTTTGTGATTTGACTTTGTTTAGTACACATAAATCGTGCCGGCATTATTGATGTGACTGCTACAGCACCCTCTAAAGTTTTTATAGCCTCATCCGAACGCAGCCTAAAATCAGTCAAAACCATCATCCGAATAAAGAACTGACACCACTCATTTCTTTGTTTTAGGAGAGTGAGAAGCATTTTCGTGCACAATTTCTAACTGAATCGTTGTACATGATACAGTAGACAGGAAATGGAAAATGCCAAACCATATGAAAAGCATGGAGGCATCTTCCCAGAAGGATGCTAAGCCACTATGTTTGTTGCAAAGTTTGCCTGTTTATATATAGTTTACAAGTTACATATCTATCACTATACATACAACTGATCTTCCCCTGGTTTCATGTGTATATGCTCCTCTCCCCTTCAATCAGATGAATGAAATAATTCTAACCCGTCTCCGTCGGATAACATTTCCCCCTAGCATCTTCTTATGAGTCCAGCACATTCTGTGCAAACGTCTTGTTTGGTCTCCACAGAACAGGTGGGTCACCAATATACATATCGAAGAAAAGCCGCGTTCATAGGACACGACAGTGATAATTATAGCTCAGTTAACTTTGTTTTCTCGAACCTGTTTTG